>PVKM010019385.1:0-24249 GCA_004027735.1 Carollia perspicillata
GCTGGGAGTGGAGTGCCAGGTGAAACTGGGAAGATAGATACGCCAGGCAGCTGGCGAGTGACATCCTAGCCTTCACCTGAGACAGTGGGGAGCCACCTCTAGCTTCACAGACGCAGAGTGACATGATCGCCAACTTTCTGCATCAAACATGGTCATATTTTGGGAAGTGTCTGGTTCTTGAAATACCTCAATTTCTCTTGTCTCCCCGGCTCCTTGCCTCTCTCCTGCCTGCTCAGCGAACTGAAAGATATCAGAACTATATTCAGCCTCTCCAGTAATATCGTGAAACAAAAATATCTCATGGGTTTGCAGCTTCTGAGTGATCTGACTGTTCACAGCAAAGCCTCTGAGAGTCGCAGGGTGCCGTCCCCCACACGGAGTTCTCTGGCAGCTTTCTGATGAGTAAACCCGGGCCTGACTCTTGCCCCAGAGATGATGTTCTTTTGTGGCTTGTCTGCTCCAAGAATTGAAATACCCAGACTCGCTCCTCATCTCTTGTTGAAACAGAGAAGTCACTGTGACACCCCCCAGGGGGTCAAGGGCACGCACAAGTTTGGAGACTGCTCCTGCCTTCTACAACCTTGGAGGGCATGGCTTATCACCCCCACCCCACCCCACCCTTCTCCAGTGAAGACGAAAGACTCTTCCTTGTGGATCCAACAGGAGCTTTGACAATACGGCACCCTCAGCACTTTGTACAGGGAGCAGGTGCCCACTGAATGGGGTATTATAATAATAATTAGCAGCACCACCTCGGCAGTTGTATTCTTTGTCCTCATTTCTACTTTTGTTTCCTTCAGCCAATGGAGCTTTGGCATTTGATTGATTCAGTATTTCCTACTGAGCTATGAGTGGACGTGCCCCTTTCCTTTATCCTCATCGTTACTGGCATTGACCCTCTTTAAGAATCTGAACCCCAAGTCAAGGTCAGCGGGCAGCCATCATTATTCTAAACGTTGGGCCACGTGATGACACTCATTAGTTTCCTCTGGAGGACCCACCTGTGCCCCACAGACGGCCTTGGGCCCACAGGAGAACTCTGTGGCTAATTCCGAAAACCGGAACCCAACTTCCAGCCTGACAAGACACTGGGAAGCCAAGGCAGGAGGAGAACGTGGAGCTTCAACTGGTGACTCCACAGCCGTGCTGCAGCACCCTGGGCACGCCTCCCCCAGGCCTCCTGTGGGGGCGGCCCGTGCGCGGGAGAGACTCAGGTGAGCAACAGCAGCACAGACTGAGCGCGCCTGCTCTGGCCACACTGCAGGCTCGGTGGCCAGGATGCTGGCTTCCAGGCCCAGGCCTCCTCAAATTGAGTCCCGGCTCTGACACTCGCTGTCTGCGCGGCTGTGGTCATTCGACATTCCTGTTCCTCCATTTCCTCATCCGTGAAAGGGGGGTTCCAACAGCTGTTATGGGAATTAAATGTGATTGTGTATAAACAGTGCCTGACCAATAGTACTCAGGAAACCTGGTCTCACTACCCGTGTAGCAACAGTAACGCGTGCCGTGTGCCAACAGCGGCAGTCTCTACAGCTTGAGCCCATTCGGAGTCAGCGCGGGATGTTTGCTTCACCAAATCTCCTTTTTATGTGGTATGTGTGTCTTCCAATTCCATACAAAAATAAGGAAAATTGGGAATGAAGACAAGGTTAGGAGAGCCTCAATATTTTCTATGGATCACTGTTTCTGGTTTCAACCCCAGCGTCGGGTCCACCGGGCCATAGTTCCTAACCCCTTCCCACTCTCCCGTCCTGCCTAGCCACCAGTGACATTGACCCCAGGCCTTCCTGGGTTGGCCTTGTCCAGCAGGACTTTCTGCAGTGACCAAAACGTTGTGTGTCTTTGTTGTTTGATACAGGAGCCACCTGGAGCTACTGAATACGGAAAATGTGGCTAGTGTGACTGAGGGACTGAATTTTCATTTAATTTAAATAATTTGAATAGCTGCATGTGGCTAGTGGCTATCATACTGGACAGCACAGCTGAGGCACTGGAAATACAGGCATAAAAAGGCCCGTATTCCTGCCCGTGTGGAGCTCCTGGCCATCCCGGGAGCCAGCCGTGGACACGGACGCTCACTGCGGGGGGTGGGGAGCATTAACATGGAGACATGCGTTAGGTGCTCAGAAGCACACAGAGCAGTATCTAATTTTGCCAGAGTAGTCCAGGACGACTTTGATGAAGACTTTCTAGAACAGCATGCTGGCTTCTCCTTAAGGTCCTCTAGTGGGGAGAGAATCCTCATTCTTGTAAGCACTATCAGGTGCCAAATACTGGGACATACAGCTCATTCCACAGATCCCTTGCATTTGACCTTCACCAGTGCTATCACCCATTCCACAGACAGGAAGTCGGAGATTCAAATGTGTGACTGTCTCCACCAAGTCTTACAGCTTAGGTCATAGTCACATCCAGGTTGGCCTGAGTCCCAGGCCACACCAGGCCACCTGTTTCTTGATTTATCCTCGATCCTCTCCATCCCCTTCGTTTTTGTAGTTGTTGTTGACTATTCTGGTGATTGGTAGCCACGGGTGCGCCTCCATGCATGCACTCTCTGAGTAAAGCCAGGTACCACGTAACTGGTTTACCATTCGTCAAGGAATGCGGTAACAGCAAGACCACACGCTAATAAACACATTGGTATTTACACAATGTCAGACCGCAGTATGATTGATGCCTGTGTTGTTGACGAGGGTGTCACATGCTCGTGATCCTGGTCTCAGTATGACTGTGAGGACGGGGCCAAGTCATTTCACAATTTGGGTGAGTGTTCCAAGCTTCTCAGAAGACCAACGCAATAGAAATTCGAGGTATGAAATCAAGGTTTGGCCTCAGAGTCATTTTATTTAACATCTTCTATGCTGTGTTTTCTCAACGTGTAGAATGAGAACATCACTCACCATCCGCTTCCCTCCGATTGAGTGTTCGAGGGTGGGGGGAGTGGGATGGTTTGAAGAAGGCTTCTTTCGAAAAGCTGTGTGACCCAGCACATTGCTTTCCCAGCCCTGAGCCAGTTCTGTCCTGTTCATTGAAAGGGAATCGTATTCACTGGCTCATACAACCCTGGCATCTCTTCTTAGTTTCAGGTTAGCTCTTCCAAGAAACACCCACATTTACCCAGCAGTTAGCAATTCCTCACAAGGTGGCACTTGACAGGGATATGATGTCCCCCCTTGGCAGTCAACCTGTTTGATTCATTCCAAATCCTATTTAGATCTGTAGCTATTTTGGAGGTTTGACAGGCCTGGATTAAACCAATGAGCTCAATCTACTTGTGAGATATTATACCTGGAAGGGAGTCACAGAGATCATGGTATCACCTAAAATTATCTGTTCTACTTGTGTCCTCACTGGGAGACACGAAAGTGGTTCCAACCCATCTCATGTTTTTCACTTTTTAAAAGAATTTTATTGATTGATTTTGTAGAAAGAGAGGAAGGAAGAGAGAGAGAAATGCGGGTTTGTTTTTCCACTTTTTAATGCATTCTCATTGGCTGATTCTCGTGTGTGCCCTAACCGGGGATTGAACCCACAACCTTGGTATGTCAGGATGACATTTTGACCCACTGAGCTACCCTGGCAGGGCCGTATCATTTGCTTTTAGTGAGCTATTCAGGCTCAGAAAAGGGCGGCGCTCTGCTGCTGAGGACAGTTGGTTGCTCTCCACAGGGCTCTGCACTCAGCACTTTGCACGGATCATTTAATCCTCGTAAGTCTACGAACAGTGTGTTCTATTATCTTCATTTTGAGGATGAGGAAACCGAAGCTCGGAGAATTGTAGCAGGTGGCCCTAGTCCACACAACTAGCACGTGATGGAACTGGGGTCACACGGTCAGTCGGACTTGGGAGACTGTTCGGAGGAGGAAGAGGTGCTCTTGTCCCATGCAGTCAGTTGGTGGCAGAGGTGGGGTCCAGGCCAAGGCCCCTGTTTTGTGCTGTCTCTGGCCCCCTGCGAGGGGAGGGGAGGGGACAGGTCTTTGGAACTGGGTGGGTATCAAAAAGCATTTGTCCAGCTCTACCTTTCCCGCTGTTGATTAAAACAGAGGCTCTGGGTTGCAGCCGCAAGGCAATGGTGAGAAGCCTTGTGGACCAAGCCTTTTCAGGCCCCATTGCATGCCCTCAGGGTCGGTGTCTGTGCAGCACAGGCGGTGGCAGTGCCCCGTGGGAGGCCAGTTCATGTTTTCTTAGTCGATGTTCCTGGTACTTTAAGTCTGTCAGGCGCCTGGGACCTGGAGGCCCTGCAGCCTGGGACAATGCTTCTCTCACTGGAGAGTCCCCCTCACTAGGCTTCTGGCTGGGGAGGACCCTGGGGGCTCTCTTCTCCTTCCAGACAAGATACTCACAACATTCTTCTCCCATCATCTCTGGACACTGTGGACAGGGGGTAGGGAGAAGATCCGAAGAGGACTTGTCTTCCTAAGCTCAAGAGGCTTAAGGCTATGCCCATTCATTCATGAGTTGACTTGACTGACTGACTAAGTTCTCATTCTTTGGATGTTATGCAGAGTAAAGTGCTGGAGTAAAATAGTAAATACATGAAAAACAAGAAGTTCCATGACTTAAGGGAGCCTGCCTGACTGAGAAGAAAGAAGACAACCAATAAGTAAGACAGCAAATACGCAAGACAACTTGGACTGTAGTGAGTGCAGTAAAGAATTAAACTGAGCCTGTGGTGGCCAGTGGAGGGGAGAAGGAAAGGCAACAACAGCTTCTTAGTGGTGGTGACTGAGCCCCTGGAAGGGATGGATGAGAGTGGATATTTCAGGCAAGGTAAACAGAAGTGCAGAGGTCCTGAGGCAGAAAGGAGCTTGGGCTCTGTGCGGGCTGAGCGAGGACAGGGCCCCTGCAGCTGAAGCACTGTAGCAGGGCGGGGGTAGTGCTGGATACCTGCGGGGACTTACTCTGAAGAAATGCAGAAGGCCACTGAGGGTTTTAGGCAGCAGAGTGGCAGGCTCTGATGACATTTTTCAAAAGATCTGTTTGACTGTCTTAGGGATGTGGGCTCAAAGAAAAAGTTCGAGGATGACTTAGAGCATGACCTCAGGGCCAAGGTGGAGACTGGACAGGCAACACAACTGCCCACACTCCTCTGCCACTCCCTCCCCTGCTGGAGGATTCTTTTGCAGCTGCAACCTTCTGAAAACACAATGCCCCAAGTTACCTGGTAGCATTTTAGAGCCAAACAAATGCTATCATTTCTGAAAGGTAAGTCAGGACAGGGAAACGATGACACATTCACCACAACTGAAGTGTTTGTCAGGCGTGTTGGGACCCTTGGCCTGTTCCAAAGCCTACGTGTCCGGGACTTCTTTAGTGTTTGCCCGTAACTGGGCACTCGCCTCCAAACAGAGCTGTTTTGGAAAATTTTCATTTCACTTTTAAAAAGTTGGGAGGGCAGGCAAGGGGAGCTGGGTTTCAGGTCTCAGAAACCCTGCCTTGCTCCTGCCTGAGGTGCTCCATCCGACTCGCTCCACCCGCCCACCCCTGCAGCACCCGGGGCAATCCTCACCCGGAAGGAGACCACGTCCATTTCCAGAACCGCTTTTAGTTTGTGATCTGCTGTTACCAAGGTGAATTGACATAACCCTCTGAGGAGCAATGCGTTAAACCCTGCTGTGTTTGTGTGTTCCCTACTCAGACCATGTTTATCTTTTAAATTTAATTCAAAAGCCATTATTTAGTCATTTATGAAGACATACACATTATCTTCTAAATAAAAGTAATGACGACAATGACAGTTATGCTGGTGGTCACGCTGCTGGTGAGTATGATGTTGGTGATGACCACGTTGGCGAAGGTGTTGATGGTGCTGACGATAGTGGTGACGGCGATGGTGGTGACGATGATGGTGTCAGTGGGCACCACGTGTCGAACACTCTCTTTGCTCCGTGCAGTGTTCATGGCCCTTTAGATGCGATAACTTGGAATCCTCACAATCACCCCACGCACTGAGCACCATCACTGCCCCGTGGTGCACGTAAACCGAAGCAGAGGGTCAGAGCTCCGGCAGCGCTTCCGAAGCCTGCTGTCGTCGCCACTACCAGACACTGGTGGTGAACTCTTTTCCTTTTCCTTTTGGAAAGAAATGGATGGGGCTGGTATATTGTGGGGTGGAGACAAATCAGCACCTTCCTCTATCTTACTCCCCCCCCTCCGACCTTCTTACTGTACCTTCCCTCTGTCCTTCCTCGTCACGCCCTCCGCACGCCCCTCACTCCCGCTGCTCTCCTGTGTTCCACTCGCGTACTTCTTGTTATCTCTCTCTCGCTGCTGCCTTTGCCTTCAAGGTCCATGAGCTTCCTGATGCATTCTTCTTGTTCCCTCTTCATTTTCCTTCTTCTCTTTGAGCACTGATTTTGCCACAGCCTCCAGCTGCCTGCGCTAGGGCTGCCCCTTCCTGTGGGTTAGGAGAGAGGTACAGCTCACCTTTCAGACCCTGGAGCAATGCTTCCAACATTTGTATTCCACACACTCCAGAGATTCTAAATACGCTCCTGGGTGGGAAGGAAAAGTCATCCAAAGCGCTTGGTAATTGAATTCAAGAGTGATGAACCAAAAATTATTAATGCATTTCCTTCTCCGTATCAGCTAGAGGACTCCATCTTTACCCCACCTCTGAAACGCAAGCTCCATTAACTCTCAGGTTTATTTCTTTCCAGTCTTTCTTTCCCATACCCTGTTTTGTTGTTGTTGTACATTTTCCAGTTATGATCATAATCATAGTATATGTGTAATTTTCAAGCATTTTTGACATTATTATAGTATTACAAAGACTTCATATAATGTATCTTAAGAATATAAGATACAGTCAGTTATAAGATGTGCTATTATTTTATGTTCCACTCAAAAAGGAGAAAACATTGTCAACTAAATTATGATCCAAAGCTTTCTTCTCTCTCAGAACTTATTTTTTATCTATTTTAACAGAATCTTTTGAGTTATTTAGATATAATTTATCATGTATCAAATGGTCATTTCCATGCCTTTTGTAATAGTAAATTTGAGCTATAGTACTGAATCATTGCATAACTTTCTGAAGAAAATTTATATGTCAATTAAACCAAACATGGGTAACTCCAACAATGAACTTACTACCACTGAAATGTTCAATATTTTAGCCATGACCAAGTTTGCTGGGGAAAAGCACATTTCGAAATAGATGACAGATGGCCCCTCATGTATGATGGCTGGGTGATAGTTGGGGATGTACGTGCCAGAGAACTGTCATCTTAATCATCAGACATGTAGATTTCAATGGGCTTCTACTGATCTCTACCTACTGTGTGCATGGAACTGTACAGTTTAGCAAATGATGCCATGGTGAGTGGGGACAGGCCTGGGCTGGTGGAGAGGGCCCAGGGGTGACAGGCCTTGAGAAGGAGGTTCATTCTTGCATACCACAGCAAATAGAGGGGGGTAGCTTATACCCACCATCCAGCTGTACTGTGTGTGAGCTCCTTCTAAAGAGAGATTGCTCTTCACTGCAGCAAGGACCTCTGACCGATAGCTGGGAGACACTGCAGTGGGCCTTTACGAGGTCAGCGGACATGGCACTGAGAGCCCTGGGACCTAGGGAGTCAGAGAAGGGAGCTGATATTTATTGGGTGCTGATGATGTGCCAGGCACACCCATGCCTTCTACAAAGACACAAATGTTGTCTTCTAAGTAAAAGTAATGGCGATGATGATACTGATGATGGTGGTGGATAACGTGTATCGAGCACTCACTGCACCACGCAGTGAACGTGGCTCTTTACATATAACAGCACCCCATGTCCTCACAACTGTCTTATAAGGACAAGGCCATTGCCGTCCCCACAGTACACACAAATTGTGTAACCACATGGCGCTCACGATGGGTGGATGTTGTTAGCCCCTCTCGTGGATGAGGGAAGTGAGGGTTAGAGTGAGAGCGTGTGCCCAAGTGCGCAGGCAGAGACTGGAGGGCCGGCCAGGCCCTGGCTCCGTCTGGAACCCTGAGGAGACCGTCGCTCTCCCGTCTCCCCGCTGGGGCTCAAGGGCGAAGCTGTGGCTTTTCTCCTCCAGTAGCCCTCAGGAAGCTGGTAAGCAAAGTTCTTACCTGTTTGAGGACTGTCTAAGGTTACAGATGAGAATGCAGACCCTGAAGTCCGGCTGCCAGCCTTGTCACCTTGAGTAAACTATTTCCCCTTTCTGAGGCTCAGTCTCCTCACCTCCAAATTGGGAATAAAAAGCAGCCACTGCCACAAGGAGTTGTGGTGAGGATTAAACGAGATACTACATATACACTGCTCAGAGGAAAGCCGTTTGGTGGGATTTCACTCAATGCTATTGTTATTGATTGAAGTAACAATATTTCAGTCAATGTTGGTTGCCATTGTTATTATTTTAGGGCTCTTAGCCAAAAGGTTTAGGAGGCAGAGAGCCTGGTGAGCCATTGCAGTGAGCAATCTGAAACCTCCATCGGAGTCCATCACTGTTTCCAAGGTCAACCGCTGACCTTGAACATAATGACCAACCACTGTCAGTCCCAAACACCACCAAAGGATATTCACAGCCATAGGTGCCATGTGCTCTCTTCAGGGTTCAACCAGTGCCTCTTAACAAAAATGAAGTCATACTCAGAGCTTATGACCCCACAGGTAACCCCAATCCCCCTTATGCAGCTGGTCAGTGGGGCCCAGGGTCAGCCTGGGTGGGAGCAGCTGGAGGAACGTAAAGCCAGCTCACACACAGTGCATGTAGCAGTGATTATAGCCAAGGAGAAACTAAATTCTAAAGGCTTGTGCTGTCTCCAGGGAATACACTAATTGAGAAATAACATCCATAAAAAAATAATTCAATACTAGTATGTAAAACTAAAAACAATAACCAAGTGTGACCGGCTCTCTAGAATTAAGCAAAGTAAGATGAAGTGTCTTTTGCCAGCCGGCGTTGCCAGCAAAGGAAAGTAATTCTCATTTTTCCCACCTCGGAGGGGCAGGTGCCACCTTCGGCTGCAGGAATGCTCACCCCTGAGCAGCAGCTTTCCGCACCTTGCTCTCAATGTTTCTTTGGGCGTCAGCTGCGAGGAAAGAGACTCAGTTAAGTCTGCTTTTGGGGGCATGAGGAAGTCTTGCTTTGGAGGATGCGGCCCTGTGGCCAGGGACATACAGGTAAATGTTTAACAACTATGGAAAAAATCGTGTGCGTGTGCACACACATTATAAACTAATCATGGCTGTGTAGCTTGACATTTACAGGTGATGACATGCATAATACTCTTGCTTGTAAACAATCACCTCTGTCTAATTCTGGAACATTTTTTTGTTTCCTCCAAAAGAAACCCCATATCCGTTATGCACTCATTTCCCATTTCCCCTCCTCCAGCTCCTGGCCACCACTCATCTACTTTGTGTCTCTATGGATTTGCCTGTTTCGAATAGAATACTTCAAATTATGTAGTAATTTATGTCTGGTTTATTTCACTGCATAATGTTTTTAAGTTTCATCCCTGTTTCAGCACTGGTCAGTACTTCATTCCTTTTCATGCCCGAATAATATTCCATTGTATGGATATGCCACATTTAGTTTGTCTACTCAAGAGTTGGTAGACAGTGAGTTATTTCCACATCTTGGCCATTAAGAATTATGCTGCTGTAATCATTCCTGTGCACATTTTTTGTTTGTTTGTTTATTTGAACACCTATTTTCTATTCTCTTGGGTATATGCTTAAGAGTGGAATTCATGGATCACGTGGTAATTTTGTACTTAACTTTTGGAGGATCCACCAAATAATTTTCCCCGGTGTCTGTATCATTTTACATTCCCATTCACAAAATAAGGGTTCTAATTTCACCACATCCTTGCCAACACTCGCATTTTCCTTTTTTTTCTTCTGTGTCTTGTTTGTTTTTTATTATAGCCATCCTGGTAGGTCTGAAGTGGTATCTCATTGTGGTTTTGAGTAGCATTTCCCTGAGCATCTTGTTATAGCTTATTGGCCATTAGCATATCTCCTTTGGATAGATGGCTGTTCATTCCTTTGTCCATTTTTAAATTGTATTTTTTTGCTTTTTGTTGTTGAGTTTAATCTTTTGGATACTGTAACCTCATGAAATATATAATTTGCAAGTATTTCCCCCATTCTGTGGGTTATTTTTTGATTCTCTTGATAACATCCTTTGATAAACAGTAATTTTAACTTCCGATAAAGTCCGATTTACTTTTTTAATTTTGCTGCTGCTGCTTTTGGCGTCCTGTCTAAGAATGGAAGCACATCATGTGGTCGTACTCGGGAGTGATGACCCATATCCCACCTACAGGCGGGATCACTACAAATCTACGTTGCAGAGGGCATGACCAAGGGTGTAGTGAAGAATCGAGACCATTAATACAACTTTACCCTCATCATGATTGGTTTAGATGGACTCTGATTCATCTTTCAAGGGTTTTGCCACCCACACAAAAATCACAGTTCTGTTGTCAAGGGTGGAAGAAGGGTAGCTTTGGGGCAGGCAACGAACAGAGCTCATAACTCAAGTGTGTTGGAGCATCCCACCTATCTAAGACCAGAGTTGGCCAAAGCCATGTGGGATGACCGAGGATGTGTCCGGTCCCTCTTCCAGAGGAGTAAAGGCCGATCGGGGAAGGAGATGCCCAGGATGGCCAGATAAGTCACCCGGATACCCAACAGAGAGCTACAGCTGCCCACAGCTCTGGTCTCTGCTCACCCGGGACAGCCGAGGTTTGGCAGTAACTCCCCAAACCCAGAAGAGCGGAGGGCTGTACAGAGAAAGGAGGGAAGACACCGATCCAGACCTTGGTTGATAACCACGGTTCTGCGGCAGGGGTCTCTTTATTCTGTGGAAAGCTGAGGTGAATCCGGTAGACCTGTGACATGCGGGACGCCCTTCCCACTTCCGGTGCCGTCGCGCGGTTCCTTTCACCTCTCCAGCCGCAGTGCCGCCACGCGGCCTGCCGAGCTGCTCCGGACCCAGCAGTACCAACTGAACATCGACTCCCCTCATTTTCTCTCCAGTTTTCCCTTCCAGAATACCAGACATGACTTCATTTTTAAAATGAAGCTTAGCAGGTCATTAGCCCGTAATGATTAAATGATTCGGGTTATTAGCATACACCCAGCTGTGGTACACGAGAGGTAACCTTTATTGTTGAAACAGTGTGCAGCGCACTCACATAGCGTACAGCAAAACTGTATTTCTCAGACTATGCAGCCATTAGGGAAATGACTTATGATTTCATTCGGAAGTGTTACAAATGGACGTCGTTGCTTCAGTGGGGTGAGCATTGCCTAGAATACAGTCATCCCTCAGTACCCATCGGGGGTTGGTTCCAGGATCCCCCATGGCTACTAAAAATCCATGGACGTGCAAGTCCCTTACATAAAATGCCATAGTATTCCCCTGTAACCTATATTTATGTATAGGCTTCATTCGCTTGGATTCAGCATAGTGCTCAGCATTTGGCTAATGCAAGTTCTGCTTTTCGGAACTCTCCGGGATATTTTTTTCTGACTATTTTTGATCCGTGGTTGGCTGAATTCATGAATGTGAACCCCGTGGATATGGATGACGGACTGTAGGTCCTGCGAGGACCCCAGGTCAGGAACAGTGGCAGGTTTGATGTGGAAGAGGGGCTACAGCAGGCAGGGCTTAGGACAGGGCGCCCGTCAGATGGTCCCATTCTCCACAACCCAGGCTTGTGTGTTCCAGTGACCTGGATTCCAATCCCCCTATCCATGTCCCTGAGGGCAAGACACAAACTTGTGAGCATCAGTTTCCCCATTGAAAAAAAAATGAGTAAATAATAGCTACCTTTTAGGGTTGTTGCGAGATTTACTGGGTAAGCTGTTGATGTAGCTGACACAATGCCTGACCCAGAGAGAGCCTGCAGTAAACATAGCCGCTGCTATAGTCACTGCTACTTACTGGTGTGTTGTCACTGTTTTTCCTGATACGATTAGCACTGGTACGGTGATGCTCCGGGCAGGGAAGATCAGAACCCTGTCTGGTGAGGCCAGGCAGGACCTATACGGTGTAGAAGGCACCGGAACAGGGCACAGAGCCCTCAGCTGTGGCTGCTGGAACCTCTCTGACCGAGGCAGGGTTGTGGACAAAGAAAGAGCTTTCTTTTTTTTATATCAGCCCTGTGCCTGGTATATTGTACATGGCTGTGGTCGATCAACTCACGTCACCGTCGTCGTGTAAACATTTTGAGAAGTCTGCAGTAACGCGAGCTGGAGTTTCAGGCTGGTCTTTGAGCTGGCGGTGTCTCCTGTCAACCCATGCTGCGTCTCCTGTCAACCCATGCTGCACGTTGTTGGTTAACTGGGTCCCGCTTTGAAGAGCGGTGCTGGTGGTAGAGGCGATGGTGTGGATAAGATCGGTGGTAATGGTCTGGATTTACTGAGCGCTGGAAAGGTCCCCGGCATTGTGCTAAGTGTGTTGCAGGTGTATTGTCTCTTACACATCACAGATGCTACTCTCTTTCTACATATAAGAAAACCGAGGCACAAATATTTAAAATAACATTTTCCAGTAGAAGTCTTGAGCTCAGCAGTCAGACCCCAGCAAGCTGGCTCCTTCCTCGCCTGTCTGCCCGGCTGCTCTGGCACTGAGGTGGGGCGTAATAAAGCCCTTGGATGCCGAGGGGGAGCCGCCGACTGCAACGGCTTTCATCAGCCGTGGTCTCAATGAGTGAGCGCTTACAAGATCCTCTACCTGGGCATTAGGACATTGCTGAGTCTTCCTGATTCTTAAAAAGAATTCAGAGTAAAATTTGTCACACGGATTTCTAGGAAAATGCCGTCTGAAAGCGCCAAGCCTCACCACCAAGTTAACACTGATTTCCAAAATTGGCTCTTGAATTTTTGTTCCTTTATACAGCCTACATTGGCTGAGGCTCTGGGGCATTCATTCTAGGGGGCAAGGCCCTCATGTTTCTAAACCTCTCTTTTCTCACCTGTGAAGTCAGGACTAGAGTGACATCTGCCTGACATATGTGGGGGTGGACCAAGACATGTTATGTGAAGCATCTGGTAGAGCGCCTGGCATGTAGTAAGTGCCCAGTAAATGTTGGCTCTCATCATCATCACCACCCTCACCACTATTGTCACATGGACGCAAAAATGTGAAGTTCAAATGAGTAAACAAGAGAAAGATAATTCATGAAAAAGACAATCGGGTGATGTCTAAGATAAAGCAGAGAACCTTCTGTGGATATCTCTGCTGTAAGGATGCAGGACCCCAGGAATTTCTATCAGTGCCTGCTCAGAAAGGATCTAGTCGATGCTTTAGGCTGGTGGTGAGAATGGCTCCGAATGCTTATTCAGCTATCACTCTGAGAATTGCTCCTCACCTTCCTTCCAGAACCTTCTTCCTGTAATCAGGATTGCTTAACTGCTATAACAAACAAGTCCCAGAACTGGTTTTGATTTCTTGTTCAAAAAACAGTCAGTGAAGACAGTCATCAGCTGGCTTCCCATGCTGTAGTTCAGGGACCTGGGCTTTGACCTCTTGGGCTTGACCATCTCCGAGAGCCTCTGAGTCCTCTGCTGGATCCTCAAAATCCAGACATCACACAAAAGAAGGCTCACAGGAGGGTTTTATGGGCTAAGCCTAGAAGCAGTGAAATCACTTCCACCTACTTTGTGTCAGCCAGTACTCAGTCGCAGGGTCATACCCACTGCAAGGGGGTCTGGGAAATGTAGTCTGGCGGTGCCTTCAGGAGGCAAGAGAAACGTTTTCAACACCACATTGCTTTCTCTGCCTTGCTCTCCAGTGTTCATTGCCTAGTATATTGCTTTTAAATAGCAGTCTTTTATGACACCAGATTTATTTTGCATTTTGAAAAATTAATTATTGTCCGTATTCATTACATGCATGTCTGTTTATCTGTTTATATATGTTAATACCACTGACATGTAGTAGAAAGAGCCCCGTCTGCACAGGAGCCAGAACCGCGATTCAGTTCCCAGCTCAGCCGTTCCACCTTCGGGGCTGGGCGAGCTCCGGCTGCTCCGTAAATACCTTTGTCTCAAGTTTCCTTATCAATGGAATTGGCAAAGTTGTACCTGCCTAGCCTACCTTAGTGGGTGGGGATGATGTAATCTGTGAAATACCTTGTAAAGAATGCCTGCTGAAAGGAATTGTCTTAAGACAGCCACCACCTACCTGAAAAAGAAGACAAGATTAGAAGAATGCATTCTATAACCTTGCATTACTCGAGGCATTCATTTTTGTCTTTTGTGTCAAAGTGGAAAAGGTAAATGAGAATCAGGTATAAAAAGGAAGCCCTGAGAGCACAAGCTCGTATTCATTTCCCGAAATCCCTCAGGTGGACTGCCCCCAAGATGCTCACTGGGAGAGGTGTTATACGGGCAGCATGAAGTGCAGGCAGAAGTGCCGAACAGGGAAACTGAGGCACCATTGCACTTCAGTGCTGCTGCTTTTCCAACAGAGGGGAACTTAGTCGAGTCAGTATTCTTGAACTTCTGTATGCTCATCTGAAAAATGGGAAGAAACGTTTATCTTCATAAGACTATGACGTGGAGCAAATAATTCCACAGAAAAAGCACCGAAACTTCAAGGGATCTTAATCCTTGGAGCCCAAACTTTACACCTTTTGTTTCTGAGGAAACGGAAGCTCACAGAGATGGGCTGCTCGCCCATGTTCCCCAGGGACAGGTGGGTGGGGTGGGAACTGGAACCCAGACGCCCAGATGCCCAGAGGCCAAGGCCGGTGCTCTGTGAAACCCACTGCGTTGTCTCCCTAACGCCAGCAAAGCCACTTCACAGAAGTTCAAGCACCAAACACAAGGCCATCATCGCTGTTTGTAGCCCAAACTGAGGTTCTGCTCTCTGCTGGTGACATCTGGGTTGAGAAGAGTGAAAGCCACGTTCAGACTGACCCTGCTTTGCAAAGGGGAAAAAAATCTTGCCTTTCAATAGCTAGAAGTCAAATGTCCAAAAAAGTAATAACAGAACAAGAGAGATCCAAGGATATAATCGACAAATGAAGAACACTGCTCAGGTGAGGGAACAAAAGATACACTGTCATTAATCTGCCTCTTTCTGTGATGTGTTCGTGCCCCAGGAGTTATTGTACAGCCCATACTTGTGTCCTTAGGCGGAGAGCACCTTATCACGCACAAGCTTAGCCATATATAACATATTCCCCCCCGAGGGAGGTTTTCTGGTTTGTTTTTTAAAAAGAGATTTACGGTGATATTTTTCCCCTATAGGTTTTTCTTGATACATATATATTTTTAATTTCTCCCCATCTCAGGGGTAAATAAATATATTTAAAAAAGCTATAGGATGTAGCAGAGTATAACAATGATAAATGATGTTGTGTGTAATTTTTCTACTATTAACATAAAGTAATATAAACTGAAGGACACGAGTCTATTGAGAGACTTAGAAGCTAATGTTCCATATCAGATGTGGCCAATGTCAGGACTGAATACAGATTAGGCAGTGTCCTTTTCTCCCCAGGGGAATTCAAGTTTGAGACACCACTAGCTGCCAGTGGTTTTACGGCATTTTGCTGGGGCCGGCGGTGTCTTTCCTGGTCTATTAATTCAGGAGCCGTAAATGACAGTGTGAGCACAATGCCTTTCCGGCGGGATGCATTTCATTTACGCGTGCTCGGGCCGCCCAGGCCGTGTCGATCCGTTCTGTCACAACGAGTGTTTTTAAATGGTGGAGATCGCCTCCACTTCGTTGTGGACCCTGGCATTTGTGTCTTCTTCAAGGCTATCATGTAAAGTTAGGAAATATTTGAAAACTCTGTGTTTCTAAAGAGCAAGGGAGGCGAAGCAGAAAAGCTCACCTGGAGTCCCGGTCTCCTCTCTCGTGTTCGTTTTCATCGGAGAGTTCATGGCCAGGATACACTCTACAAGAAGTAATGAAAGCCCCCGGGGTAGATACTTACAAAACTCTTTTTTAAAAAAATGTCATAGTGTCCATCTGGGTTTATAAACACACATTTAAGCAAACGTGACCGCTGAGTTTTTAAGAACCCATTAACATTTAAGATTTTCTTTTAAAAGTGATCTTTTTCTCACCGGTGATACAGTCTGAGAGCTGGAGGTGTTTTATTTCCCATAATCTCTTTGTAACAGCTCCTGTTAGACCTCAGAAGTAAATCCTGTCCAAATCCTTCCTTATGTGGATGAGGGAAGCAAAGCCCAGAGAGGGGAAGGAACTTGTTCAAGGTCACCCAGCTCCCTGGTGGCCCACCTGAATTCTGCACCCCACCTTCTCTGGTACTCACTAGCTGTCCTTTCTGCTACACTGTTCTTCCCCTTTTCTTTTTGTCTCCCTAAAACACATTCTAAAGGAAACATGAAAAAAAAAATAAGAGGGAAAGTGGGAGAATCACTGAGAGGACAGGTCTAATCAGGCACCTTTGGTTATGTCGACAGAAGCTGGCGCAGTGACATCCAACATTTAAAAAAAAAGTAAGAAAGAAAATACACATTTGTTGCTGTTCCAATTATGTATGTAACTTTAGAACAATTTCTGTGTGGATGAATACTGTTTTTTTGAGATGAATTTTGACTCTCGGGCACAAGTGGGGACCGTTTTCATGTCTGGAACTCCAGGATTGGGGTTCGGATTAACTCTTTTTTTCTCTCCTGCCCCATTAAAATGGGCAGAAGGGAGGTAGCACTTGGGTTTCACCACACACATTGTTATCCTTCGAGTTGGCTCTAAGATGATACATTTGTCACGGTTCATAAATTTTATCTTTGCACTAAAAACAGGGTTAGAATATCTTCAATGCAATTATAAAAATGTATTAAAACTGAGAAGGAGAGAAAATATGGTGGTAGATGCGATTTTAATGATTGTGTAAATGTTCACTGTTCCGTAGCAAAAAAAAAAAAAAAGTCGGGCTTTCCCGCCGCAGTATTTCGGAGGAACACCAGGAAAGGGCCGGGTCTCCCTCAGCGCATGCCACGTGCGTTCAGCACAAAGGCAAGTATGTTGCTGTGAGATTGGAAACAGGCGACCAGATGGAGTTGTGCAACGTGTGCAGGTTACGATTCTGCAAGAACCTCTAGATACTGGGGTGTGAAGATCACCCCAAAGAGGGTATTCCTCTAAGTTTCTGTTTGGAGATTGGGTAACGGGCTAAGCACGTGAGATCAGAATTAGCTTGTGACATGCATTGCCTTGCAGAGACTGTTCTCGCCGTTAGGGTTTGTCATTTGCTTCCTTTGCTAAATACTTCGCAGCATCGGCCGACGGCAAATGGAGAAGCTGGCCACAGCAGAGATTCAAGCACAGGCATTTCTGAGGGGGCTCGTGTGGGAGCTTGCTTCACTCTGGGTCGCTTTTCAGAATGAGAGAGGTGTTCAAAGACCCAGACCCTTTGTTGGCTCACAGTGTGCTGGTCTTTATCAGGCTCGTTGCCACCTTAGCAGACTTCTCTAGAGATAACATTTCCTCCCCTGCGATCACTTGACTGACTTTTAGTCCACAAATGGTCCAGTAGTTTAGAACAGAGATTTTCAACCTGCGTGCAGCAAGAATTTCTAAAAACATGCTCTACCTGTCTATGTAGTCAGGGGCACTGACCTCTTTTCCCTTAAGTTGTCAGATAAAAAAATGACAACGGCCAACACAACAATTGATGTCTGATGTGAATGAATCAAAATTACACCTGTTTTTTGTCAGATCAGAAGAGAATATATTTTGTGGACGGAGTTTTAGTGATCAGTGTATGTGTGCCAGGAGATGGAAAAGTTGGAAAATCCCCGGTTTTAGCGAGATGCTCCCCAACAGAACACGTTAGTTAAGCACTGAGCTCTCCAAGGGAATTTTATAAAACACAAAACCCTCGAGGGTAAACATGACCCCAGGTAATAGTTTATTTCTTCCATGCTGCAGTTTTCTGAGCAGTGACATACGTAATTCTCTGTTGCTTATTTTTTAAGAACACGTAGCATTTTAACTTCCTGTGAGGATAGTCATGCCCCCGTGTTTGAATGCAGGTAATAATTTGATGAGGAATCTGGTCCCTGTCCAGGGACTTCTTGAACTCTCGCCCCCACTAACGGGGCCTCCCCTTCGCTTTGTTCGGAAGAAAGCGCCAGGCGAGTTTCCAAGTCGGTGGCGCGTCTCGGGGACAAGCCTCTGGTGAGCGCACGCTCACGAGACACCTGCACAGTCCCTCCCATAGTGTCTCTGCAGATCAGTTACATCTCACTTGCAGACAAAGGGACATTTCAATTTTCGCTTAAAAGATTAAAGCGGTGCAGGATGTACAATGTAAACAGGGTTTTGCTGTTTTATAAGCTTTTGAAGTTGGATTTCTCTGATCTCAAATGCATGCTGGTTTTGTGATTTGGGGTAAATCACTTAACCTCTGTCAACCTTTTATCAGCAAAATGTGATAAAAATAGTACCTGGCTTGCAGGTTAAATGAGAATTTAATGAGATAATGCGTGTACATGGCCTATCACTGAGTTTGGCACAGAGTAATTGCTTCTGCTGCCACGGCCTCTTCTTACTGTTATTGCTGTTAGGTTGTTGTCACTGTGAAAATGACGAAGGGTGTGTGTGTGAGTGACTTTTAGTCTTAGCTCGGACACGCCTTTTAAATATACAGATACATTAAACACAAAGAACAACATTTGGTGATTTGGGGTGGGGTTTTTTTGGCTATTTACTGAATACATAAAACACATTCTTATACTGACTCTGTGTAAGACATTTAATGCCTGTTTAATTTTCCAAGCAATGCTGGGGGCATGGAAAGGGACACGAGTGTGAATGGAAATGAAGACTAAGTTGAGCAAGGTGAATGCTGGGAAAACTAGTCTATTCAAACAAATTGGAAGTTAGTAGTTTGTGGAAGGCTTTAGAAATCCACTCTATTAATCCGGAATTTTCTGTGCCACTACAATCTAAAGTAGTTAAGGGTGGAGACCAGACATTTCCCCCTGGACCCAGTTCGTAACTTTGTTATTAGCACATACTTAATAAATCTTTGTGAATGCAGTGAGTGACTGAATCAACGAAGGAATGGTTGAAGAAATGAAGGAGTGACAAAAAAGATCAGTTGAGTTTCATCATCACACCTGCCATGAAATTGCTGGTGCCCGGCACTGGGGCTGACAGTTAGCAGCTGCTTTGTAAAACATATTAGAATCAATCACCGTCTATTATCAATTGCATACAAATTTACCTTAGAGGGTCCAATAATTCTAAGTTAGTTCACTCACCGGACATGTCAACACTGAGCACAAACCGCACAGGTTCCCCCTGAAATAAAAACGTGTGGCTGTGCGGAAGCACGTTTCCTCCCCTCTCCGACCACCACCTTGCTCAAGCCTGTCATCGCAGTGGTTCGCTGTGCGTTTCTTTTGGCCAAAGAATCTATTGTCAAACTGACCTCTACTCTTAAGCGTAGAATTTATTTGTCAGGCTTATGCAGAATTCTGTTTTATGTGGAGATTTTGTAGTTGGTCAGAAAAGCATTATGTGGCTTTAAAGGGTATTCTTGGAAGTAAAATCATAAAGGATCTGTAGGGAATGGGTGTGACAGAGAAATTTAAGCAGAATCAAACAAATAAAAGTTGGAACTCAAAACAGCGAATATTGCCCCATTTGCCTACATTACCATCAGCAAATTAAGACAGGTGTATGTGGGTACCCAGAGGTGGTATTTGGAACAAAGGAGCACCTTCTTCTTTCCAGGTCCTTGGCGGCAGGGTGGGGGTGGGGAGCAAGGATAGATAAAACGGCATCATCCTGAAATGGAAACTGTTCTTTCTCACAGGAGATGTCTCTCCTTACCCCCAAGCAGGAGCGACCCTGCAACAGTGGAGGTTGATGGCAGATAGGTCTGACTTCCACCACTCTTTAATAAGGTCTGGGGCTCCCCTTGAGGAGCCCAGGAACTTCAGTCCCTCCTCTGCGCCTTCCCCCAACACTGCTCGCCCTCGCTAATAAATTCCAAGGGCTGACATTGCCTGAGCCGGCTGGTCTTTGCCCTCAATTTCATTGAGATGGGCCATTGAAAACTCATTACAAGCTGTTTAGACTCTGACTTTGACTTTTGCTCAGCAGTGAGCAAAATTAACAGCTCTTGGAGGTAGCAAAAAAAGGCACTGAGCCAAATAAAAAAAAAAGAAGAAGGAAGAATTGAAATGATGAGAAAAGACTTTTAATATTATCACCATTAGTCATGCAAACAAGCGCACACCAGAAGCACATATGTTCTGCACGTGGCTCTCGTTTGGAGTCTGGTGTGGACTGTGATTCCCTGACTGGAGAGAAATTCATGCCCAAGCCTTACGCGCAGCTCAGGGTTTTTTACATGTCAAGCAATGAGCCTTTGAGTGTAGCAGAATTGCTTCATAAATTTAACTATCACTTTCGAATTTCTGTTTTTTTCTAATTTAGTGCTTGATAGTTTTTTATGTGATAATTTTAAAATGCTGTTTATAGCAAAAGTTACCTTGATAGTACAGGTGTGCACAGAAAATTCACAGCCATAAATAAAAAGGAAAAAAATCCTGTTTATACCTCGGGCATTTTGTGATTCTAAGGATGCAACCATGGCAGAGTTACAGGTTTTAAAAGCAACCCAATTAATATAAATTTCTTCCCAAGTAACAGCTCCTGAAAGATTTAAATATCTCTCCCAATACATTTGGATGGTTTCCATCTGTGTCTGGGAAGCTCATGCAAAATGTCTCTTTCTCCTGATATGTGCAATACATCCCAAAAATAAAAACATCATATAAATGAAGTTAAGAATATTACTATAAAATATCAAAATTTAAGAAGTAGACTGTAAAATTTGTAAGGTGGGCAAAACAGTCTTAAGAAAGGGGGGCTATTTGAGAGGGATCTAATTAGTTCACCAGCAGCACCCCTGGGCTGTCAAACAGGCGAACAGATAGGAGCCCCCTGGAGGACACGCATAGAAAACGGTGAGCTCGCGTTGGACTCTAGGCGTAACCTCTCCTCTTGGTGAACTTGTCAAATATAAGATACAAGACACTGTCATGCTCTGCCAGCCTTCTTTAATTGTTCGTACGGCTGTGTCTTCATGAAGTTATCCAGTGTTTCATTCAATTCCTCTAAAGACAGCCGGGATCTGTGACTACAGAAATGAGTAAAATGTTCTTCTACCTTGTCAGGCTCCCCGTCTAGCATTCTAGCAACATTTCCCTCATCTTCTGAACACGTGGAAGACACCCAGTGCCACCTCATACCCCAAAGAGACAGAATTGGGAGATCCACTTAAGCCATGAAGTCTCTCAGAGCCAAATGAGTCATTAGTTCAAAGCCATTTGAGACTGTAGGTAGGATGCTAGCTGTCGAAGCAATAGGCATATAATCCCATAAATCTAAACGGCGTGATATATTCATTAGGCATTTCTGTTTTCTCTTCCCTCGAATGTTCCATTTAATTCCCTGGCATAATAAGCCTTCCAAATTCTCAGTGTTTCTCTGTAGCCAAAGCCTTCATCGTCTTGCTGTCAGGTTGCCTTGCACGGGAGCCCGTCATCTAGCCGCTGGATGTCTCTGATGAGGGACTTAAAGCCCTTGCATGTTCCGTAGAGTCTCAGTAAAGTGTGGTTCTGTTTCAGGAACTTTTGCTGTATAATGAAACACCCCCCCACTTGGTGGCTTTAAGGGACATTTGTGTCGTTCTGATGGGAACAGCTCGTGTCTGCCCTGGTCTGCGCCAGCTGAGGCCAGGGGTCATCTGAATATTGTTCACTCGTGAGTCGGGGAGGTAGAGCTTCTGTTTTTTAAGTGATTTTATTTGTTTATTTTTAGGGAGAAGAGAAGGGAGGGAGAAGGAGACAAAGAGGAACATTGATGTAAGAGAGAAACATGGGTCAGTTGCCTCTTGTATATGCCCCAACTGGGGATCCACCTGCAACCCAGGCATGTGGCCTGACCGGGAATCTAACTGGTGACCTTTTGCTTTGCAGGGTGATGCCCAACCAACTGAGCTACACTGGCCAGGGCCGGGGGGGTTGATCTTGACTATTGGCTGGAACCCCTACATATGGTTTCCATGTATCTTGGTCTTCCTCACAGTGTAGCAGCAGGGTACCAGGAGTGATGGTCCCAAGAGAGATAGTCAAGTGGACTCTGTGTTGCCTCTGATGACCTAGCCACAGAAGTCATGGAGCACTGGTTTTTCTGCATTCCAGTTTTCCAGGCGGTCGCAAAGACCTGCCTAGGTCTCTACTGGGAGAGGAAGTAGACTTTCCCTCTTGATGGGGCAATGGGAGGGTTCTAGAAGGGAATGTGGAGCTGGAAATATTGTCATGGCCACTTTTGAAAAATAGAGTCTGCCACAGATCATAAGCAAAATTTAATATCCCGAAGTGGTGTATTAGAAAAAAGAGGTGTTGTTTGGGAGTCAGAAAACCTGGTTTTTGAATCCACCCCTGCCCATTACTAACAGTTTGAGTGGTCCTCAGGATGCTTATCTATAAACTGGGGGACACCGATGCTGACCCCTTGAGTCTGTGCTGAGGATTGTGCAAATAAAATACGTTATATGTGCAAGTGTCCACCAAGTGCCTGGTGCATGCTGGATGCTCAATAAATCTTTGGTGAGTTAGTTTATTGAATCGGAATACGCACATTATCGCCATTATTTAGGTTTACTGCGTCCTAATCTATGCCACTGAGTACATCCTTGCTGTTTTTCATGAATTTTCTACTGAGTCGCAACACGCTGCCAGCCAAGGAAGGTCAGGGAGGAAGCAGATTAACAACATCTTACACCACAATGTCAAAATACGTAAAGTGTTTACAGAGCTTGGTGACAGCCACTGAATTTAAAACGAGAAGACTGGAGCAGAAGTACAACTGTTCTCGTTCTTCTAAGCTTGAGCAAGGGCCTTGATGTTTTACGATTGTTTTAAGGTCCATTAATCCTTGAATCATGAGGCCATCGGAAAAAAAAATGACAGCTTTAATATCCAGGGCTTGGGTTTATTTTCAATGTTTTTCCTTCTAGACTGCTTCTAATTAATAACAGTGGCTGAAACCTGATTCAAATGTGGCAAAAGCAGGATGCCGTGGGATAAAGCAACTCAATTTCACGTAGAAGCATTTATGCCTTCTAGAAAGAAATATAGTCTTAGATCGAAGGGTCCCAGGCTTTAACAGCCACTGACTGATTCTTAGGGGAGAAACTCGGGGTCTCTTTAGACGAGTCTGAGCAAACGCATGGCTGTGTTGTGTGCCGTGCAGCCACTGGACACATGCAGTCCTGTGAACTGCAGTGGATTAAAATGATATAAAACAATTTTAAGGGCCACATCGTCGGTTGTCCCAGCCATGTTTCAGGTGCTCAGGAGCTGCCGTAACGGGCAGCAGAGATAGAGGATGTTTTCATCTTGTAAAAAATCTAAGTGGACAGCACTGCCTCGGAGTCGGTTCTGCATTTTTTCCTTCCCCCACTTGCTCTGGAATTAAAGTCAACCAGCTTGCACGTTCCCTCTTCCCCCGCAGAGCCATGTAGGTCTCCTTCCCCCAAAGGCAGAACCTTCTAAGGCCTGCGCCCAACTGACTGGAGCTCCCTGCAGTAACTTTCCTGCCTTTTTTTATTTGTTAGCATCCATGGAATTCAGCCTCAGAATCATGTCACCTGGTAGCATCTCTTAATCGCCTTCTCTGACGCCCATAAGGACCTCTAGTTCTCCTTAAGACCAATGACTTACCCCTCTGCGCTGTAGATGCCCTTGGGACCCAGGAGTGGCTATAAGGTTTCTTCACATCCATACATGCTGCCATGAGGATATTCTAGATGGAATAAATAATAGATCTTACATGCAGGTACAAATAGTTTTCAGTTGTGGGAATAGCACAACTGCTATTGCGATGTGTGAAATAGAAATTCATTTTAAAAGTATTACTAGCCCTGGCTGAGTGGCTCCATTGGGTGGAGTGTTGTCATTTACACCAAAAGGTTGTGGGTTTGATTCTCAATCAGGGCACATACCTGGGTTGCCGGTTTGATCCCCAGTTGGGGCACCTGAGGGAGGCAACCCATCAATGTTTCTCTCACATTGATCTTTCTCTCTCTCTCCTTATCTCTACCCCCCTCCTTCTCTCTCTCTTTCCCTTCCTCTCTCTAAACAGATCCTTAGGCGACCATTAAAAAAAGAAAGGGTTACTTAATTCATAGTAGCACTTGATTATTATGTATTTACTCAGCTAATGGCTACTAAAAGTATGATGTCTATAATAATCTCTGATGTCATAAAAGGGGCT
>PVKM010019386.1:0-24301 GCA_004027735.1 Carollia perspicillata
ATATGTATACTTATGTATTATATCGTCTTTCTCTTAATTTCTCCTATTTCCTATGTCTTGATCTGCTTTCTCTACTTATCCTTTTTGTTTGTTTGTTTCTCTCTCCTTCCTCTGTTTCTGGCGTGCCATTTACTGCCAGCGTACTGCGGATATTTTTATTCCTGTACTATGTGTAAGGCTAACAGGGTATTCTTATAGCTGTCTGTGGCCATAAGTATCACCCTGGGTCAGACTGATACTCTGTAGTAGTCAATTTCATCCACGTGGGTTCAAGGACAGTTGAAGCTTTAATTTTTAAAAATTATTCAATTGTGAAAATAAAAGACATTTAATGTGAGAAATTTGGAAGAAAATAGAAAAGGACAAATAAGGAAATAAAATCATCTCTATTTCCATTACCACTTAACTGTTAACATTTAATAATCTAATTACAGTTTTTTTTCACACACATATGTTTAAGTCCATTCTGTGTTGTTTACTTTCCTAACAGTTTTCTAACAGTTGTTGGTGTCTGCTAAGATGGTATTATATCATATAGATACGGTGTAATTTATTTACCTGAGAACATTTTATGAGCTGTTTTTACCTTTTTTCCCCCCTTGCAGTACATTCTCCTTGTGCATCTTTGATTATTTCCTTGGGGCAATTTTTTTTTTCAATTACTTTGTCAAAGGGAGTAGGATCTTTGTGTTGGCTGTTGACATTGATAAATTGATGCCCACGAGGGATTCACCGCAGAGAGTCCTCCCCAGTGGGCGCGGCGCGGAGTGGGCGTTTTCCGGAACACTCTCTGCTCCTCTGCGTTGTCACCAACCGGAGACAGCAACAACGAAAACAAGCCTGCTGAATGTTTCCGTTTCGAAGACAGGCATTTTCTTCACTTCTGAATTGTCCTGATTTCTGACTTTTCACATTCGTCTGCCTTGATTCTCAGCCTGTGCTTGTGTAGGATGAGAAATGGCTTCTTCACGGCTGGTGCGGAGCAGTGCCGGGCGGCTGCTCGCCGTGGCGCCCAGCACCCGTTCCCAGCACCATGCCGGGTGCTTTACCGGTAGTAGCTCCCTTACTCTCCACACTGAGTCTGGAGGTAGGAAATGCTGTCCTCATGTTGCAAGGAAGGTATTTTAAGATGCCATTTATTATTTGCTTTGCATTTATGGAGCCTGAAACCTGGCACATTCAAATGAATATAATAATTGTTAAATGACTCTCAGGCTCATACTTTATTTGTTAGCTCCTTTCAGATTTGGGCATCCTCTCTAGATAGGTTATGAGAGCAGATGCTCTATTGTATCTCAGTACCTATTATTGTTACCAGTATATTTACCTTCCTCATTTTATTTTGTATTGAGATGTGCGAGTCCAAGCCAGAGCAGGGCGGTTTTGTTATGTGAGAGGGAATGGCATGCACCGAGGTGACTGATCAGCAGTCCCCGAAACGGAGTTTTTGCTCTGATGCAGAGTTGTTTTCGGTGTCCTCTGAGTCCATTGTTGGGGTTGCACAACACCCAGTATTATAAAAACCAAAAAGTGTCAACAGCGTTCAAAGAACCAGCTCCAAGGAATGATTTGCCTTATATCCAGATGTCATTAGATATTATTCTTTTTATGATTTTATAGTCCATTTACTTGGGAAATGGAACAGCATTTTCAGTCCACATTTTTTGATTTTTGCATTTTGCCACTTGTTTTCAAATGACAATACAACAGAATGAAGTGGATCAGTGCCAAACTAATTTTTTTTTTTTTGTTTTGCCTTGTGACCAATTCATTAGCACCTACAAAGCATCAGAATGAGAGATACTAGTAAACGGCATATATGTTGTTATTGCTTTGGTCTTGTCTCTTTCATGACCTTTCCTTTGTTTTCAGATTTTTTTCTTACATTTTGCTTAGAATTATTTGAATTAAGGATCTCTTTAATGTAGCATGCCATTTTCATTATAGGGCTTAACAACTTGAAAGGAACAGTCTTGGACAGTGTTGCAAACGCTTTGTCTTGGAAGCTGGGAACTCTTCAGTCTGGGATCAGTGGTCACATGATAGTCTCATTAATCACTCGAGCACTTAGACAAGCCAAAAAAAGAAGAAGAAAAGAGGAAACCACGCCCTGAACCCTAAACATTTGTTGCAAATATGATGTTGCAATGGTAAATTCAGAGATGAAAAATAATTTAGTTTTTAAGAGACCACATGGAATTAGCTTAATGGCGATATAATTGTGGATATGTGTTTAACAAGTTGACTTTGATTGTTAAACTACTGTGTGGTTCCCTGGTTTCCTCCCTAAGATACCATCAGAAGGGGGTATGCATTAATTAAGTGTCCTCAGGAGTTCTTTCCTTCTTCTCTATTTTGTTTTATAGGAAGCAAAGAATGGTTCCTTTTAAGTCAAGTTAGAATAAAGGGGTTGTATGGCTACATCTGTCTCTGTGTCATGTCCCGCTGTCCTCAGTCCCACTCAGCAGTGTAGGGACATGTGTCCCCTCAGGGGGTAGGGGGCGGGGCTGTCCTTGGCGGGGGCGTCGTGTTTTTTTCTCTGTTACTTATCACTGCAAATCTCCAGGTGCTTTTTTGCTTTTTAATAATAATGTGTCTCTTTAAAAAAAGTAATAGATTGATACTTACATAGCTTGTAGATGGTATAAACAATGGATCAATGATATATTTATTACCACCTTTAAAATGGGGTTTGGTAATTTCTGAAATTCTTTTTGAAGTGATGAGCTCAGTTCTGATCACATGGAATGACTGACCGCTTTGGTCACGTGCAGGAACTTGAACTCTCAAAGTGCATTCGATTGCTCAGAACATCTACCTTCCTGTCTTTCCATTGGTTTAAAATCCATTTTTAGAGAGAGGGGAGGGGAAGGAGAAAGAGAGGTGTTGTTTCATTTACTCCTGCATTTACTGCTTGTTTTTTGTATGCGTCCTTATTGGGGATCAAACCCACAACCTTGGCATTTGGGCCGATGCTCTGACCAACTGAGCTACCCGGCCAGGGCTGTCTTTTCTTTTACCATCTCACCTCAAGGGGTTTACAGACGAACTAGTCTCCACATCCAGTCAGTTACCATCACATTTCAGTTGTGCTGTTTGCCCGGGAGGGACACTGTTAGGTGGTTATACAACAACAAGAAGTGCCTTCCTATTGTTTTTTCCACGATAGTTTTTCCAGGTTAAATGGGTGGGTGTGTAGTTTAATGAAACTGCACATAACTTATCTATGTTTTTGGAAATAGAATATTTTAGGAGTCTAATAATGCACCCAGTCACTTCTGTTGCAGCTTCGTGGAGCTGATTTGGAAACTAAGACAGTAGCAATTTCTACATTTTTTTTTCTTGACGGCAGAGGGCAGCAGAGCTCTAAATGAAATGAATCCCTACCCTTTTTCCCCCCAGTTGCTTCTGGACAGCTTGCAGATGGTAGCAGAGCTCCCTGGGGAGATCTCTAGGGTCGCCTTGCAGAATTTCACGTCCTAGTGCTTTCTCCTGCCTCTTGTAAAATCCGAGGGAGTGAGCATGGAAGTGCGACCTGTGCCGTCGGTATGCAGATGACAGTAACCAGGGCCGCGGTGTTCATGCATTTCTTAATGTAACTGGTAACTTTCTATTAAGTACCTTAAAAAAACCTCACTGTCTTATTGAAAATATATTTGAGTATAGTTGATTTTGTAGAAAAGCGTATGTGGTTTCCCAGATGTCTTCCTTTCATTTGACTTTTTTGAAATAATTTTCAGAAGCTAGATCACATTACGCGGTTCAAATGTTTCAGATGGTCAGATACACCTCCTTAAATGGTTCTGAAGGCCACAGGCACGGACCATTTTCTGAAAGGTCCGTGGATTACGCCCTCACAGCAGCTCATTCTGCGTTCCAGGCTATGAATCGCTCCCTGGCCAATGTGATTCTCGGCGGCTACGGCACCACGTCGACAGCTGGTGGAAAACCTATGGAAATTACTGGAACACATACAGAGATCAACCTCGACAATGCAGTTGACATGATTCGAGAAGCTAATAGCATCATTATTACTCCAGGTAAAGGGAAAAAAGCAAAAGCAAACCAATAACCTGGAAGAGCTGCTGCAGTCGATCTAGTGGGGACTCACTGTGCTAACTGGGATGAATCTAACTGGGACTTGTTTGTTTTTGAAAACATAATGGGAACGTAGAAGCAACCCTATCCTTGCAAAATGAAAAATACTGAGAATTCACAGCGTAGGGGATATTTTGGGGATCACATAGAGATCCGACAAATTGATGAAGTGTACCATGTCTTTCAGTGATTCTGTACACAAGTGTGAGTCATCTCTGAGTCTTGGTTGTTCATTGGTAATTTTTGGGCCTGTTGTCAGGATTAAGTTAGATACAGTATATGAAAGGATCTAGCTCTCTCTTTAGCCTTGCCCAGGAAAGGTTAACCTGTTTCTTTTTCAAAGTAAACACTTAAAAATATCATTGCGAGTCCTGTGGTTTCCAACAAGCCGAGGCCCCCTGGCCCAATAGAGAGGGTCTGGGAGTCTCAGTATCTCACTTTGGTTTCATTTCGCCTCGGACAGTTGACAGGACATTGGTCAAGTCATTTGGTCTCTTCAGGCCTCAGTTTCCTTCCCTTCTGAGGCGGAGTCCAGTTCCTCCTCACCGTGATGGCACGTGCTGTGGTGTTACAGGCAAAACCTCGGTTTCAGACGAAGGTTTTCACTCTCGTGTTATATCATAGGAGTTTTCTGTAAAGAAAATCTTCTGATTTGACATGTGGGTGGTTTGGTTGGTTCTGTATGAAGCCATCAATAAAGGTAGGCATGGTTGAATGCTCAGGTGAAAGCCTTCTCACCTGGGGCCAGGGTCATCTCCTGGAGATGCTGGACACGTGGGCTTGGGGTTGTGACAGTCTCAGAGTCAGGGCAGCTGCTGTCCGCTGTGTGTGGGAGCAGACACGTTCTTTTGCTGTCATGCCCGGGACATTCCCGCATGAAGAACCGTCCTCGCCTGGGTGGCACTGGTGTTACCCGCTGAGAAGCACGGTGCTGGAGGTGGAAAGATGTGACGGACGTACCCTTTCCTGGGGGTATTTTGCATCTCGTCAAGAGTCAGACTGATGATGCAGGTGGGTTATGGAAAGAGCTAAGCTGGACTGTGTGGACAATTTTTCTGTTCCAGGGGACAGGGAAGAGTGTCGGCAGCTGAGGATTTGTTTCGGGCCTTAGAGGGCGGGTGGTGTTGGCAGTGGGGGAAGGCAGAGGGGATCGCTTGAGAGGAGACAGGATCTGGGAAAATGGGGCAGGACAGTGGGACGGATAGGCGACTTCACTGTCCAGGGAGCAAAGGCTAAAGAAGAAGGAGGACCGAGGCTTTTGGTCGCACCTGTACCAACAGCAGAAATCTGGAGGGTTGTGTGTGTTTTTATTTTGGCAGAGAGAGAGATTTTTAAGTTCCATTTTGAAGGCACTAGGCTCGAGGTGGCGATGAGGTGGAGACGGGATAGTGGACATGCTGTCCTGGAGCTCGAACGAGCCATCAGATGGTGTTGAAGCCATGGGATGGGCTGGGGTTTTCCAAGGAGCGTGTGAGGCAGAGTCCACGCCGCGGGGAGCTTCATGGTGTGAGGAGGGGGCAGCCGGAGAAGCCCGGTGCAAGGAAAGAGGAAGAAGATAAGGAAGCGAGGAGGGGAACCAGGGACTGCAGTGTGATCTAAGCTTTGCACACAGAGGATCTGAACACATTTGTGTGTGTGTGTGTGTGTGTGTGTGTGTGTGAGTGTGAGTGTGTGAGAGAGAGATGGACAGAAAGGGGCAGAGACAGAGGGAAAGACAGACAGAGAGACAGACAGACATACAGAGAGAGCAGACAAAAAGAGACAGCGATAGAGACAGAACAAGGTAGAGACAGACAGAAAGACAGACATGCAGAGAGAGCAGACAGACAGAGACAGATAGGGATAGAGAGACAGAGACAGACAGACAGACAGACAGAGGGAACACAAGAGTATGTATGTGTGTGGGGGGAGGGGTGTTCTTAGCACTATCAGACCTGCACAAAATTGTGGTGGGACCCTTAGATTTTGAAGTTGAAATTCAGGCCTGTGTTTTCAAAAGTCCACATTATAACTTCGCTTTCATTTCTAGTCCTGCTGTTGGACTGCTGTTTTTGGCATTAAAATGATTTGATCAAGAAAGAAATTAAAAAATTTCAAACTAAAAAACTATTTCAAAGTAAACCCCGCCTCCTTACGTGTCGGTCCTGTCCCTCGCAGGCTACGGTCTCTGTGCGGCCAAGGCTCAGTACCCCATCGCCGACCTGGTCAAGATGCTGTGCGCCCAGGGCAAGAACGTCAGGTAGGCGTGTGTGCACGGGGGCTCGCGGGGTGTGTGCGAGAGGAAGACCGCTGACTGTTCTTAGGGGACTGTGCCTTCCCCCACCCCCCGTGACCTTGAGTGCAGTTTCTGTGACTTAAGAAAGGAGTATTGTGCTTACTGAATACAATTCAAAAGGCCTACATAAATAGGAAGAAGAAGAAGGTGACCCCAGTCCGTATGAGCCCTTCGGCCCCCTTCCCACCACGTAAGCATTGGTTTTCCTTCCGAGGTGAGAGCGGTGGTCACGTGACTGTAACTGTACACTCGTTGGCCAGCACCCCTTCCCTGGTTTGGGTGCCCTGCAGGTTTGGAGACACTCCTCTGGGGACCGACTGCAGAAGTAACCCCAGGGCACCTGTCTCCCCCACGAGGGCTGTGAATGGCGAGAGCAGAGATGTCACTTCGGGAGATGGGCAGCAGCTCCGGGTCCACACCAGCGTTAACTGACGGAACTTTCTGTGGAAACGGGAGCCTTCTAGAGTGGCAGGGTCCCAGTAGGTAGCCCCTAACCTCTCGTGGCTATCGAGCACTTGACTGGGCTGAGACTGGGAAACTGAGTTAAGAAAGTAAAAAAAAAATTAAATTTTCAATTACAGTTGACATTCAATATTTTATTGGTTTCTGGAGTAGGGCATGTGGTTAGACATTTATGACTGTTTCTTAAAGTGCAGTTTTGCATATGTAATCTTAGGTAAGGAAACTAAGTTGCAAAAAACCCTGTTCTAGCCTATTATTACTACCTGGTTTTTGCTGTCTCTGTGTAATAGCGTGGAACCTAAATATAGGCTTACTTTAAAGATTATTTTTTAATTTATTTTTAGAGAGGGGGGAAAGAAGGGAGAAAGAGAGGGAGAGAAACATCAATGTGTGGTTGCCTCTTGCAGGCATGCCCCCCACTGGGGACCTGGCCTGCAACCCAGGCATGTGCCCTGACTGGGAATCGAACTGGCGGCTCTTTGGTTTACGGGCTGGCACTCAATCCACTGAGCCATGCCAGCCAGGGCCATATAGGCTTATTTTAGAAAGGGAGATTTTATGCTAATATTTATTCCAGGATATTTATTAATGGGGAGGAACAGAAGCCCTGTTTCTCTGTGGTTTGATTTTAGGGAAGAAAGTCAGGCAAGGCCTTTGAGCCACATCCAGGTGTGGCTGGGGCCTCTGTCGTCGACACTAAAGGAGACCTTTGCAGGCGCGAGGTCCTTGAAGAGGAGGGCCCCGGGAAGCCTGTGCTACCATTGGACTCGCTCAGCTCTCGTACTCTCAGGGTGGAAGAGGCTGCTGAAATTTCTCTCTTCATGAAACCGTCCACTTTTTGAAATATGAATTGGAGCAAAAGCCGTGGTGGCCAGTTGCTATTTGGACAAAGGATTCTGCTCTTGGGAGAGTAGAAGAATGGCAAAGGGGAGCACTCTGCATTTCTAGATCGTTCCGCAGGGCCTTGGATAGGGAGTGGGTTTGAGGGATGTAACCATGGGGCCAGTGGGAGCTGACCCTCGAGGCTCCTGGTGTCTGTCCTCCGCACCTTTGGCTCCCTGCCCTGGAGCTGGGTTGGGAGGTGGCGAGGGCGCTGTGCGGACTTCTCCCTGGGAGGGAAGGCAGACTGCCGTGTTTTGTCGGGGAGCAGGCGCATCACCTTGAGAGACAAGATAACTGTGATTAAGTGAATCAGTTTGTTCACCAGGATGGTAATGCATGTTGACGAAACTGTTGATGTCCATAAATAAAGATCCCTTATAGATGCCAACCTTATACTTTTGCCTGAGGGCGGATGATAAGAAAATACCCTGGCTGGTGTGGCTCAGTGGATTGAGTGCCTGCCTGCAAGTGAAAACGTTGCTGGTTCGATTCCCAGTCAGGGCACATGCCTGGGTTGCAGGCCAGGTCCCCAGTGGGGGGTGTGCAAGAAGCAACCCATCTATGTTTCTCTCCCTCCATTCCCCCTCTCTAAAAATAAATGAATAAAATCTTAAAAAAAAAAAAAGAAAATAGGTGAAATGGCGTGCCTCAAACTAGAACTAGTCGGGATGTTTGCAGGACTGCTGCAGAGCCCTGAGCTCCAGCTGGAGTGTCTCAGCTATTAGTGGTGGTGAGAGACTCCTGATAAAAGCAGGGTGTTCCCTAAAGTGTTCGCCGTAGGTGGCATTTCTTTCTCTCTCCTCTCTCTCTCTCTTTTTGCCCCGCCCTTTCTTCTCTCACTTCTTCCTCCATTCTCTGCCATCCAGCGATCTCAAGTCTGTGCGTTTTACATACGAAGCATTAAAATACTGTTTTGCGGCAGGCCTGGCATTCCTGGGCTGTCCAGGGTCCCCACCGTTAGTATTTCCTGAGAGCACTGCAGACAGAAGGTCAGAAGAGTCGCGGGCTCTGTCTCTGCGTTCTCGTGTAAGAAGTCTCATTTCAGCAACTCGTTCCTAGTTTCACGTGGGCTCGGAAACGCTGCTTCCCTTTTAGTCACGGTTGCCACTTAGAGCATCTGCGGACCTACAAGTGGAAAAGATGTGTTGGAGAATCTTTAATGATTTTCCTAAAAAGAAATGGTCTCTCTGTATTCAATCCACATGTGAAAAGTCGAGCGTATTAGCAGTGCCTCCTGTCACCACATAAATGTTTAGGAGATGAGTGGCAAACACAGAAATGTGGAGAGAGATGGCGAGAAAGAGAGAGAGAAGGGAATGATTATTTGAGGTTGCTCTCTGCTTAGCGCTGGTCAGCCGTGTCCTCTGGACGCTGGGGAAGACGGGTCCAGTGATAGGTGGGTGCAGAGCTGGGGAGGGTCGTACGACTGCTGGGCAGCTGGACGGCAGGCGGGACGTGAAAAGGAGAGGCATGAGCAGGTGGAAGAGGTGATCTGAAAAGGAAGGGGGTGAGACCCCTGGAAGTTTAGTGTCTGACGTCATTGAAGTTTGCATTTTGTCCACGAGGACGTACATGTACTGCCGGTGTCGGGCAGCATCTCTCACGCTGCCTGGGAACAGTGATTATTTGACTGAAGATTTATGGGAGATATTTAATTGTGTTAGTAGATAATAGATTTTTTTTTTACTATAGTAGGTTGAACTTTCCACATGGGCTTTGTAACAAGCTATGTAAATCTCACATTTGATTTAAATGGGGGAGAGCTGTTCTTACTAATGACACGGTGACTGTGGATTACGTACTTTTCCTTCTGTGTGAAGATTTTTTGTTTTAATTTAAAGGGAATCATAGGAGCTTTGTTGATTTTGCTTCAAGCGCGTCGTCATCTTTTCCTCGCAGAAGGGCGTATTTTCTTTACAAAGTTAGGAGTACGTATGGACAAGCCGCTGGCTGCCTTTTCTAGAGACAGACCGTCTTTTTCAACAGGAGATGGCTGCCGCGGTTACCTCGGGTTTTAATGAAAGAAGGCTGTATTTACAGTTTGCGGTCATTTAGCCCTTTCATCACCCCGTGGCGCTCCCGCCGTGTTCATTGAGCACAGCTGCGGGGCTCTGGCTCAAGGAGCGCTTCGAGCCCCGGGACCCCAGCGTGCCCGGCGTCCAGATGTGGTGACGTATGCGCACCCGTCCCTGGTGGAAAGGTGCCAGTGTGGACATACGACCGTCATCAGCGAGTTATGCCCACGTGGTGCCAAGAAAAATCGCATCTGTCACGCAGACTGTCTGACCTCATGGCCCGTGATTGATGTCGAGGCGCTCCTGTGTGCCTTCCCTTGGGCCCCAGCCACAACACGGTCACGGGCAGCTGAGGGAGGGCGATGCGGCCCAGTACTGTTGCTGCCCGGGTGCCCAGGTGCCTCTGGAGCTCACCTCCCCTACCCTCGGTTTCTGAAAGCATTTCGGGGCAAAGCTCACAAGAGCATAGACGTTTTTCATCTTCATTTCCCAGTCCTTGCATTGATACCATAGGCTTTCCTTACGAAGCAGAGCCAGCGCTCCTAGTGAGTAATTCCCAGGAAGAGGCGTGACTTTTTTATTTTACAATTAATCACTGCTTGGTTTTCTTTTCGTGAAGCATTATTAGCTTGGATTATCACAGCAGTTTTGTGAATTTATCAAACCACCTTTCAACTTCTTTGTTCGACTAACTGATGTTAAATATTGCTTTCGTGTGGATGTTCAACTCTGTCTTTCCATTCACGATTTATTGATAGAAATTTATTGCTGGGCACTGAGACTGCAGGCAGAATGCGTTAGCCCACTCTCAAAGTTCATAGTTGTAAAGAAAACAAATCCGTAAACAAAGGAAGCAGCCGACGAACTCCGTTCCCTGTGACGGTTTGCTAAGGGAAGCCACGCAGAAACAGGGAAAGAATGCAGAGGAGAGGGGCAGGTAACCACCTAGGGGACATTGCAGTCCGCTTATACTGCTCGTCACGCAAAGGTTTTTTACAGGTTTTTAAAAATAAATATTAATTTTTAAACACATCTAGCTGCCAATGGTACTTACAGTTTAATAGTGTTTTACAGTCTTGTCTGATATGGCTATAGGTGTAAATATATGTTATTTTTTACTAAACAATCCATTCTTTGGAGATTCTGAGAGATTTTGTTGCTCTAACCTAATTTTCCCATATTTCATGGATTAAATACAATTGAAATAAACAGAGTTCAGCTTTCTTAGATTCGTTAAGTTTTGGGGGTGCCGGAAGAGGTCAGACAGGCAAATTTACAAAGCAGCAAAGGCACGTGCTTCCAAAGAGCACGGAAATTGGGCCAGACGAAAGGCTCAGTGTGGCCTTTGGGTAAAGACGTGGACACGAGGTGGCCTTTCATGCCAGGTCTGCAGTGCTTTCTTTTCAGACCTGACAGTTCGTGAGCATCCGCGACCACTCACTGAGCAAGTTGCACACTCAGTTGCACACTGCTTTGTGCCAGGCACTGCTCTGGGTCTGGAGGACATGTCAGTGGACACGCAGACCAGCGTGCCTGACGCCGCGGAGCTCACACTCAGTGTGAGGTTGGTCAACGGGCTCTCAGATACTCTGAACTGTGAGTCACTTGTAACCCCGTCATGTTTCCGGTTCAGATGCGAGCTGAAATGAAGTGTCACTTTCAGGGTTATGACTGGCTCTGTGTGGTGATAATTCAGCTAGTGCTTCTAGTTTTCTCCAGCCACACGGTGGCTGGAGAGGGGGTTTGATGGGAGCTATTTGTGTAGTTGGTCGAGCGAGTGACACTTTTGGTGGAGTAGAGGAAAACCAAAGAAAGCGTGGGTCTTCATCCCCATCTCTGTTCGACCTGTGTGTGTAATTGCCAGTGACCTCTCAGGTCAGAGGTGCCTGCTGTGGCCATCTTCCTTCTGGGTTTGGACTGTCCACTGGACTTCCTGTTGCTTTACGCCGTCCACCACAGAAGACTGTGTTAAAAGCCTGTCACTTATTGCTTTTATAAAGCCGCTGCCAGCCGCGCACTCCAGACTCATTCCTCGGAAACCCTGACCATCAGGGTGACTTGGGGTTCTTAGTGCTAGTATCAGTCACAACAAACTCCCGGAGCCGATTTTATTCTGGAAGGTCCGTGCCAACGTGGCCGAGTGTAAAGAAATAAAAGTCCCCTTCTCATTTCGTGCTCTGACCCTTCAGTATCTTGCCTGTAGTTTGCATTTCACGGTGCCCACCGGCCACTGCGTTCCAAGAGCCATTGAGCAGCCTCAGGCAGAATGACGTAGTCACGTGCGGTTTCCGCTGAACCCCTGCAGCGTCAGAGTGCCATCGTCTAGGACAGCGGTGGCAAAGTAGAAGTTTGGCTTTTTCTCGGATGTCATTCTTCACAGTCTTGCTGGTTATTTTGAAACAAAAACTGCTTTAGTAGTGCTCCTGGCTTGTCTCTGGGGTTGGGCAGCTGGATTGGGTCTGGTGGTAGAAAAGCCGTGTTTGGGCTCCATCTTTCATACTCTCCTCCACGTGACACGGTTAGTGTTTGCACTCAGGGGCCCAATCGTGTCCTCTTCAGAGGACGTCTCATTCTTTGGGCATCCTCCGCGTCACAGGCCACATGTCCACATGGAAAATGTGACCGTCACCCTTCGTCAAACATTTCCCTGTCGTAGAACAGGTTCTACTGTTCTCTACCAGAAAAATTGCACCCCTGAGACATTTTCGTGAGCTCTTTAACTTTCGTCGCTTTCTTCATGGAGAAAGACAGGCCGTGGCTGAACACCAGGCTTCAGATCAGAGTAGCAGCTCGGCCCTCGTCTGCTGACAGGAAGATACATGCTGTTCTCTCATCCTGGCTGATGGAAAGTCCTAGGAAACGAAATGAACATTTTTTTTTTTTTCATTTGGAATTGTGTGAGTGAGTTCATTTGGACCACTGCTTGTAGGAGGGACTTTCACAATTTTGAAAGCTGGATGTCTGTCCTTTTGCCTAAGAAACTTCGCCAGAAAGTTGGTTCCCTCATCCCTGTCATTAATCAGGCTTTGTGGACGCGGTCCGCCTTGGGAGGAAGACTTTTTTCCACTTCGCTACCATGTTCCCCTTGAGATGGATGGGGTAGCCCCACCCGGCTGGGCCCAGCCTTTCATCAACAAGGGGAGTTCACGTCACAGTGACCCTCCCTGTTTTATCCCAGACCACATCTGCTAAAATTAGTTCTTTAAAAAATAGCCTTTTCTCGCACTTTCAGTAAGTGACATGTAACTGTCCATCAGAAATTCGGATCCCAATGTGACAAACGAAAGAAACCTGCCTTTTTGAGAGCCACCTTACTCTTCACCGGTGAAATGCCCAATTTAATGAAAAAATATTGACTAGAGTAGCACATCTTTTTATTATGTCCACAGGCCCTTCTCAGAATGGAGCACTGCCATGTGCCAACGTAGGATGAGAGGTCCTTAATGTGTAGCCCGTTCCAGGGACCACTTGTCGCAGCCCAGGGGAGCTCCCAGCCCACGCCGCGACCGAACAGCGTGTGCACACACGTGCCGCAATGCTGGGTGAAGGGGTCCCGCCTTAAGGGAACCTTTGGATTGGAGGATCGTTACGGTCTACGTTAACTTTTAAGGTTTTATTGATTTATAAATATTTATGATTCAAAACAGGAAGAATAAGTAGGCTTCTAATACAGGAACCCTCCTTTTATTTTTTTCCCTTTACTGTGTCTTTTTTCTAGTTAATTTGTCTTCCTCCTTGGAGCTGAGAATAACGTATTTCGGTAAATGTGGGATGATTTAGGATACTGCACAGGCAGAATTCCAAAATTCGGTAAATGTGGGATGATTTGGGATACTGCACAGGCAGAATTCCAAAATCCTATCAATGTACATTGTCCTGTAGTTTGATTTTTAAAATAGAAAACACAGTAACAGAAAGGAAATTAACCCTTTGAATACCTTGAGTATGAGAATAGATTTTGCACAGTGATTCCCAAAACATCTAAAGAGATTAAAACAATCTGGAGATCCTTTTCAGTATTTGTTTGCAAGAGGCTGTAAAATGGAGAAAACACTCTAAATACTTTAGAACAGGGCAAGGTGTCCCTGTGTTGGGGTACTTGGCTCTCCTCCATGGTTTGTTATCGAACTGAATCTGGATATTTCCATAATGCAAGAAGGAGAACGTAGTTCATTTGGACAGTTGTGGTGGGACCCATGGGGCTGTTTTATACTCTAGAATGTTCCTGCATATCCAAGAACAGCTGATACAGTGCACCCTGGCCAGGACATATCAGTGTCCGGACAACAGTTGGGGCACACTGTCTCCGAAGCCCATGGTCATAGAAGTTCACCTTGTTGTGTCCCCTTTGGAACATGTGGTGTCCGAAATCTAAGGTGAGGTAGTAAAAACATTTAAGAATGAAATTCATATCATATAAGAGAGGCTTAAGGTTATGTTCTGTTAAGAAAGTGCTGCTTCACCAAATTTTACCCAGTTCATACGATATTCATGGATAGCTCTTGTATAAACTTTTATTTGTTTGTATTCTTTCTCGATTGACTTAAAAGGCTCTGAAGATCAGGTTGTTTCATTTGAGTAGATTATTCTACCAAAAAAAGACCAAACCCCAAACAAAACTGTGCCTGGGTCTATGTTTATTGGCGAGCAAAGACTTAGCCTTTATCGTATAATGTTCTGTGAAAGACTTCACCATTTTCATATATGAGAGAGGAAAATAGCAAAAGGTGTTCAATTTTTTCTCCCTTCAAGATAGTCGAAGAGACTGCCCTGACTTGATGACATTTGTCAGTTGAGGAAATACTACCTTTTGCTCCATAGCGTCAGCGGAAGGGTTAAATACGGCGTTTTGAAGTTGATTCTGTCACAGTCAGTCTGTATTCGAATGTCAGTTCTGACCAAGTTGCCAATGAGTTCAGTGTTCACAACTGTTTGCCTCAGTCTGTGTTGGCGATAAAATTTCTCTAGTCTTGATGTAGTTGTAAGTACAAATAATTTCTGGTTTTTGTTGGATTATATTGCTATTTACTAGGATTTCAAGGTAAAAATTAGAAAATCAACTTTGAAAACGCTGGTAGCAAACCAACATTTGTTTTCCTGTAAAAATGTGTTTCTTTTTATGTAACTGATCACCAAAATGTGCATTTAAGTGAAAAATCCAGGTGAACATTAAATTACCAAAATGTCTTTGAATATAATGTCGTAATTATAGGTAACATTTGTTGAGGGCTTGTGTGGGCCAGCCATTGGTTGATCTAAAGTGCTTTGTGTGAAAAGCTCTCTACAGAGGCCGTCTCACCGAAATCCCACAGTGATCCTATGGAGACATTTTTTTTTAATCGGTCACACTGTAACACATGAGGGCAGAAGGCACACAGATGTAAATTGTCCACATTTTTTTTAATCCTCACCTGAGGACATACTTAGTGATTTTAGAGAGAGGGGAAGGGAGGGAGGAAGAGTGGGAGGAAACATTGAACATCAATTGGTTGCTTCTTGACTGGCCGAACCCACAAACCAGGCACATGCCCTGACCGGGAATCAGACTTCCACCTTTTGGCTTACAGGACGATGCTCAGCCAACTGAGCCACACCAGCTCAGGGCACATTGTATGAACCAAATGTTTTGAATTCAGGCAGTGGGACTCCAGAGCATTTAATTGCTACTCTATATGACGTCCCTAAGTCCTTTGTCTAAAAGGAGATGTACAAAGTTTATGAGTTAGCACACCATGTGGGGCACACTGTGTGGCTTAAAACCCTCCTCATCTTCGTTGACTACTTAGACTCAAGTGCCAGGCACCGTGGGACCTGCCAAGGAAGCTGTGGCTGTGTGCTCAGGGGCTCTCAGCGTGGAGCGCGCAGCCGTGCCCACCAGTCACGAGGGCGCGGGCGCGGGGCGAGCAGGTGCACGCGGGCAGCATGGGGCAGCGCGGAAGATCCGTGATCGCGTTCCAGTAGTTCTTTCCCTTCCGTAGAATATTGCTGTGGTCAGGGACAGTCGACCCTGTTTTGTTGAGCATGTACACAATAAAAACTATTTTTTTGTAGTTCAAAGGGAAGAAGTAGAAGGCCAGTAGGTTTTGCAGTTTGGAATTCTGGATATTCTTCCTGTGATGATGGAACAGTGATGAGCTTTGGCCAGTGGTTCCTGGAAATTGGCGGCGATGGCCAACCGATGTCTGATGTAATTAACTTTAATACGGACTTTGGAGATTAGCCAGTTACATGGGCCAGAATTGTTTTAAACTCACATTGCCTCATCAACGTGCACATACATATTTCTGTAAATGTAGTGTGTTCTGTTGTTTCTCTCAAAACATTGGCATTCTGCTGTAATAGCTTCGCGTGTGCTATTCCTCCAATCTCAGCGTCTTGAAGTTTAGTGTAATAAATTATCATGCAAACAGATATAAAGTGATCTGTCCTTTGGGATGTTCAGCACAACATGTTGGTTAGCTTTGTGATTATTTACCCTTCGCAACCAGCTCGAAGGAAACATTGTCTTCATGAAGTCTGCAGTTAATCAAATATTACAATGATAACTAATACATTTAGAGGTTTTTGATTTCTAATTTGGTCCAAAGCACCTAAGTGAAAGCATGCAGATGATATAGCTAGCTGAATTAATTTAAAGATAAGTAAAGGCAGTATTACAAACAAAGTTAAACAAAGAAACAAAAAACTAGAATCGAGGAGGAATACAAAACTGAAATCCGAAAGTAAATCACAAAGTGTATATTGGCTTATTCGGCTAAAATAGAAGCAGCCTAGGGCTCGAAGGGGAGTTGGTGGTCGGCTGAATAATGGCTCCCAAACAAGCTCATCTCTTAATCCTTCATCTCTTAAATCTGTGAATGTGTGGCCTTACCTGGCAAAAGAGGCTTTGTAGGTTAAGATGAGGAACTCGAGATAGGGTAATCATCTGGCATTATTCAGCCGTGTCCACGTAGTCAATGGAGTCCCCGATGAGAAAGAGCAGGAAGGGTCAGGGTCAGAGAAGGAAGTGTGACAATGGAAAGAGCGGTCACAGTGACGCAGCTACAAGCCAAGGATGGGGGCAGCCTCCTGATGCCGGAAAAGGCACGGAGTGGATTTCTGGAGGAAATGCAGCCCTGCCAACTCCTCGATTTCCGTGCGGGAAGACTGGTTTTGGACTTCTGGCCTCCAGCACCATACGAGCATCGGTTCGTGTTGTTTCAAGCTGCTGAGTTGGTGGTCACTGGTTACAGCAGCCGTAGGAAACGAATTCAGACCTTACATGTCATGTAGTACAATGACTCTTCGCCTGAACATTCACCGACCAGGTTTTGGAAAGAGGAAGGGACCCGGGGAAAGCAGAGAATACTTATTGGTGATCAGAAGGGTTGGGAGATTAAGTTTTTGGCGTCCAAGACTGTTATTAACATCTCAAAAGACTCTTGGATGAGGAATTCATAGCAATTAATACTCCAGGATTGAGGCGGAGCAACGTCTCAGGTTCTGGAAGTCCCGAGTCTCACCGAAGCTGCCCCTTTCTTGTTAGGAGTTCAGACCATTGGTTTTGATCCCTTCCCCCTCCCCTACCTGCAGCGCTGTCCCAGCTGCTGGGACCGGCTTTACCCTGGCAGGTGCCAACCAGCCATCCTTCGCGTTTCTGGGTGCAATACTCTTAACCCCACTTTGTGCTGAATGGGTGGTTGGTACCTCGCTCTCTCTCCCTGACCCACAGAAACGAAGTCTGTAACGTTCCCTCACTGGGGCATTTGTTTTAAATTAACAGAAAGATTTAAAAAAATTCCAATTCTTTCTTTTGCACTTGAAGACCATTTTATTTTTTTCTGTTCTCCAAAAACGAGGACTATTTGCTCAATTCTGTTTTGTTTGGTCTGCTTGAAAATAATGTTTTGCCTTTTTTCTAGCCTGCCAATTTTTTTTTTTCACTCAGAGTGTGCTGTTTTCTAAGTCTTTGGGTATTTTGTGTTTTTCTTGAACCTCTGATGCTGTTAAGCAGCAACTCCCTGAACTAAATCTGGTTATTGAGTTACGTCATTGGGTCTGGTCAGTGACAGAGGTAGGAACACTGGTTTGCCAACGTGGGAAAACAAACCTGCGTTAATTCGGAGTGTTGACTTGAAATTGACATGGTTGAAATACAAACCGACATTACCCTTGAATGAAAATCAGCTGACTAATAATACGTTGGAACCTCTGTAAAGCGAAACGGCCTTTCTAAGCTACAAGTTTTGATTTTAAGATGTTCTGTTTGAAATTATTCTGTTCCATCAGTGTTGAAAACAAAGGACACATCAGGCCCCTACAATTTAATTATAGAATCTCTGCTGTTGTTGGAGTATGTTCTCTGGGCCTTTGGTTCTCCCACATAAAACTTAGAAGAATGTTCAGTTAGTACCCATATAAACCAAACAGTGCACTAAAATAAGAAATCACAGTTCCAGTGTTGTGAGTTCTTCTTGGCTGAGATGTAGTTTGTTAATCTTGGTAATCTATTTTGTTAGGTATTTACAAGGAACTGTTACCTGAGGAGGAGGAGAAAGAAATATGGGCTCCGTCCACTTAATTAAATGCCCGCAGTGCAGAAAGTATAGATGTTTACTATTTCTAATAATCAATCATTCTTACTGATCAATTTCAATAAAATAGCTCTCAGAGAAAGCACTGAATGTCTTTTCTCTATTGAGGTGAGCGTAAGGGATGGGCATATTGCTTTGAGTGCTGTTTAAGATCTTGCAAAAAGCCCCTCAGATTGACTCCCTGGATTGAATGCATGCTGCTGATTTTTATCCGAACCGATTTTATTATGATGGTTACAGAATCGTGGTTTTATAGCCCACGGCATTTATCAGCTGGTGGTCTACCACTGGAGGGTAGGGTCTCCCTGCTTCCCTCCCGCCCTCCCTCTTTCCTTCCCTTCCTTATTGACTCATGAGTCTGTTATCAGTCTTGACTCATGAATTCGCATTTCCCCCGGTGGTTTATAGTCTATTGCTATCCTTATTTATTTTGCTGTTCAAATTACTTTCTTATTTTTACATACTTCAGTGTCCTGCGTGCCTTCAGAGCCGCGTGGCCAAGCCTCTCTCTCAGGTGCATTCGTTTTGTCTTATGCTCCGCCCTCTTTCTCACTTTAAGCAAGGATCACGCACATTCGGTCTTCCCCCTTTTTTAAATTTGAATTATTACATGTAAGTGACCTTACCTTCTCTGAGCCTAATAATGTATTTTTCTTGCCACTGCTGTTGCCCATGAACCTAAGGGATCGTTTAGCCATCCCATCCTGGAAGACAAGGTTCAGAGTCCTGGACTGAAGACTCAGGTGCTTGTTCACAGTCACGCACCTTTGAAACTTCCCCTTAGCGTGTCTTTTCCTAAAGTCACGGCCACCGTCAGCCTGAAGAGAATGTGTTGGTTATTTTGACATAGTGCATTTTCTTTCCAAGTCTGTCTTTTTATATTCGTGCTTACGATGCTGTTATTATGAAAATATTAAAATGATATTTATATTCATATTTCAAGTTTAGTGATAATTCCCGTTTACTTTGGTACCCGGAGCAATTTTTTTCAAATGTTCTATTGCCACTGTAAAAATATTCACATTTTAAAGTGGCTGTGTGGACTGGAGAACAGCCTGGAGATGCCTTCTCGGGGGCGGTGGGGAACAGCCGTGGGGCGCACGCCTCGTGTTTCTGCAGGAAGAGCGGGAGCGTCGGTTGTCAGCGTCCGCCTCTCTGCGCTTGTTTTCAGGAGTGATCGGAAAGTCTGGTGTGGAACAGAGGATGGCGTTAGGGTTTCAGCAATATTGTTCTTAGAGACCATTTTGAGTGTTTTTACTCAGGTGTTGAACTGTTACGTTCCCAAAAATGATCAGGGAAATTACGGTTACAGAGTGAAAACCTGGTGGGAGGGCGAGGTGGGGTGAGCACGGTCTGCAGCAACTGGGTAACTGCGCGACTGCAGGGGCTCACTGAGGGAAGAGGTGGCGACTTCCTCTCAAGCGAATCTTAGATGATTAATAGGTTATTTTATCCAGTTCGTTTCTCCCACCCAGCACTAGTCATGTTTTCAAAGTCTGCTCCCCCAGCATTTAAGGGGTTCCGGTAAAGGCTTTGCATGGTTGTAGTACTTTGCACACAAGAGACGTTTCCTTTCTCCCGTGTCTGTGTGTCCATACAAACATTTAATTTCTTTAATAGCTTGTAGCATTGTCAAACATTTCTTGGCTCTCAGTGCTTCTCGAAGCACACAGTAAATTGGATCTCGGAACTCCTATTTCGCCCATTCGAGCAGAGGTAAACAGGCGTTTCTCAGAGCTCCGCTACCCAGTTTTTACAGTCCTAGGCACGGTGTGGGCTTACACCAGCAGCTGGCTACTGCTCCGTGGGAAAACTGAGCAGAGAGGGTCATTAAGTAACTTGCCCAACATCGTACAGCTGGTTAACCTAAGCTGTTAATTAAACAACAGCATCTCTTAAATTGCCTGACTCTACCGACTGCATCGTGTAGTAGTTAGAAGTTCAGAGTCTTCAGGAAGAAGGGCCTGAGTCTGTGTAGCAGCTTAACTATTTACTAAAAAGGTTCAGCAAATTGCGTAGTCATCCCAAAGTGTCAGTCGTAGCCACTATGGCAAAATGTATGCCAGCCCCTCTTGTATACGTTCTTTTTCCTTTCATCATTGTTTTTATTTTTTATATTTTATTGTTTATACTTGCATACATTCCCGCTCACTTTTTTGGGTATAGGAATGCAGCTCTAAGACGCAGTTTATTTAAGTAAATAAATAAGTACTAGATTTGAATCAATCACCCTAAATTCTAATTCTTGATGGAGATTGTAAGGGACAGACTAAAGTAATATCTGAGAAATAACTTATAAAACGATATTACAGTATAAAGCAAGACATGTTCATTTATTTTAACTGTAGTTCATTTAAACTGTGCATTCTTGCAGAAAAATATGGAAAGGAGGAGAAATAAAATGCTGCTCCGCTGGTACAGCCACCTGCAGATCGCTGTCGTGTTTCCTCTTGGCCCGAGTTCTGTTGTTTTTTTTTAAACATACACTGGTTATTCAGGAACATTCAGTGGTCCCAGGGGGACGATTATGTAAAGGGGAATTTGGTAACAGAGACTATTGGCCCCTTGATGTCTTTCCTTTTTCCCAATCATGAGCCTTCCAGTGATTCAGACTCTTCGTGGGCGGTTTTAAAGCTGTAGAAATGCACTGGCCAGTTGTCCAGGTGGCGTAAGGCCCTTTTGTAGCTCCTTTCAGGTCTGCTGAGGGATCCGTCCTATGCTTTGGTCTGTTCCTAACAGGACCTGTGTTAGGAGTGGCGGGGATGGGTGGCCTGGCTGGGTGGTGGTTCCTGCGCAGGCAGCTGCGCACCATCAGCGGCCACACGTTTTGTGAGAGACGGTGGAGGCGGGCGTGCCGGCTGCAGACACCCATGCAGGTGTAGTTGGTCGGTGGAAGATCCGAGGATGTGATTTTCTTGCTGGGCCTTGTGCGTCTAGATCACAGCCAGCATACTGTATTCCCTTTGGGGGACTGAGGATTGAGCTGGCCATTGCCAGTGGAGGTGGGGACAGGTAACTGAGACATCCTGTTGGTCATTGAATGGTTGAAAGAACTGAGGATGTTTTGCTTAGGCGTCCTCGGAGAGCTGAAAGGGATTCCCGCGTGAAAGAGGGAGTGGACTCATGGTCCCAGAAGGCAGAACTGCGGACCTGGGAGGGCCCTGAGGTGGCGGTTCTCCCTGGCCTCCTGTAGTGAGTGTGTGTGTGTGTGCGTGCGTGTGTTATACGTCATCATCGGGATTGTGTAGTAACGCAGTAAACCTGAGGAAGGAGTACGTTTCTGGTGGCTGAAGGAATTGAAGCTGCGACCGGGTGGATCCCAGCCAGGGGATTCTATAAAATGCATTTCTTCACTGGATTCGCTCACGCATGCACGCACTTTTTACTGAGCCCTTCCTATGTGACCGGCACTGCCCAGTGCTGGGAGGCGGTGGTCAACACGATGGGGCAGGGTCGGATTACATGACTGCAGAGACCCCACTGAGGCTGCGGCTGGAAGAAATGCCTTGATGCTGCCGTTCCTTCTGCCCTGGTGAAGCGTGGAGCTCTGCTCTGTGTGCCTCTCTGCCTTTTAACTGTGGCAGCCTGTTACTAGCATATTTCGTCTGTGACGTGGAGCAATGCTTCGTGTCGCTCTCTGAAAGACTGCAGGCCGTAATGATGTACGCGGTGATGTTTTATCTCCCCACTTGTGGGCACCGAGGTTCAAGTTGAATGTAGAGTCAGATTTTGATGGAATAATGTTGATTCTTCATGCCAACTGCTTAATGCCGTGCTGACTTCCATAAGTTTTTAAAGATTCAAGATATATCAGAAAGTATAATGAAAGAACACTGCTTATTAAATGAAAGGTGATATTATCTATTCATATTGTTGGAAGTTCATTGTACTTAAAACGTATATAGAAGGGTCAGGTTCTAAAGTTACACATATTTTTCTGAGGGGCGTTCTAGTGTGTGTATACGGAGCTATGAATCTCCAACTTCAACATTTGTAAATTGACCACATATCTGGGCTAATTCTATTCCTGCCTGTAGAGATGAGATAGTACCAGGAGAGGAAGAGGTGCCAAGAACAGACTGTGCGGAGTGGGAGGTGATGCTGGGGTCTCTCTGCACTTTGGCCCACCAAGTAAGGCCAGCTGTTCGTTTGTTTCCTGTCTAGGTTTGGAATCCACCCAGTCGCCGGCAGGATGCCTGGTCAGCTTAATGTGCTGCTGGCTGAGGCCGGGGTGCCATACGATATAGTGCTGGAGATGGACGAGATCAACCAGGATTTCCCAGGTGAGCGATGGGGCCAGCGGGGACATGTACATGTCCTTAGTGTGAATAAAGCTGTGCCCGTCTTAAGACATGGGTCGTGGGATCACGGAAGACCTCCCTGTCAGAGGAAGAGGAACCTGCTCCCAGCAGGGGTGCAGTGGAAACCAAATAAATGAAACAGTACTGACTGAGGGGGACACCAGATTTGTAAGCAGCGTAGCTCATTGTGTCCCTGTGAGGAGAGCGGAAGGATACTGCAGATCCAGGACGGTGATGCCCAGCGGCCACTGCGCGGGGGGGCTCGGAGCCCACCTGGCTTTGAAATCCAGGCCCTGACTCACTCTCTCTCTCTCTCGTGATCTTGAACTAGGTCCTCAGCCTCAGGTTCCTCATTTGTAAAATTGCTGTTGAGGATTCAGCGTCTCACTTTTACAGTGTTTCTTGGTTCCCAGTTGTGTCAATTCATGATCAGTAGAGCAGGTGTCTGTTTCCTTTGGAGTACTAGGACTTGACTAGGTGAGGCGCTGAACTTTGTGGCTGTCACTGGGTATTGAATGCTAATGACATTTGGCCCAGGACCGTGTTTGTGAAAATTAAACCAGTTCCCTCTGGCAAGCATCCCCTGTAAACTTAAAAAAATACTGTTTATTAGAGAAAAACAATGAAATCGTGTGCACGTCTAGATTCACGGGGCATTTTGGCAGAGTTCTAGGTAGTTTATATTACAGTGCTTAAAGAGGGCATTTAGGCCATTTTAGTTTTATGCCTCCTTTCAGATTTCATTGTTGCTTAATTATGTGTGAAAGCTGCCGGTTCCAGGAATTATGGACACAGCTTTATCATAGTACAGACTCTTAGACCATTTTCTTTTAGACATCAAATTGCATTTAACTGGTCACTTTAGAAGTTGAAGGAGGAATGCAAACATTATAAAATAGTGTAACGGGCAAGATCATTTTGGGATAGCGAAAGAACTAGGTAAAGTCACATTAGGGAGATCCACTGTGGGGAGCGAAAGCATCCTAGCACACACATTCCAGCCAGGGTGCTCAGGTTTCCATGCAGGGCATGTTGCTCTTCAGCTGTGCGACATTGGCTGAGTTACTGAACCTCTCTGGTAAAGCTCTTTGTACAGCGCCTGGCAGAAACGTGGGTCCTATTAGCTTCTGTTGGTACTGTTTTTATAAAGCCAGATCACAGTAATTTGCCTGAAAAGAAGTGAAAGTGACTCCCCTGAGGTTTATATTTTCTCTTTTATTATGCAGACACTGATTTGGTCCTTGTCATCGGAGCTAATGACACTGTCAATTCGGCAGCTCAGGAAGACCCCAACTCCATTATCGCAGGCATGCCAGTTCTCGAGGTCTGGAAGTCAAAGCAGGTACAGTCCAGGCTCGAGCTCCATTCTGTGATCGCCACTCCCTGCAGATGCGCACACACAGAGCCCTCCCGGGTCTCTCAACGAGAAGTGATGAAGGCTGAGGGGGCCCTGGGGTTAGAGTAGGTTTGGGGTCCAGTTCCCTCGAGGCAGCCTCTGTCCCCTCCGTGGTCACCAGAGAATCTGAATGATGGCCTGATCCCGAGTGGAACTCGATGGGACTGTGTGGATGGGTGAACGGGGGCTGTCACTGCTGCTGGGACAAGAGCTTCGGGCTGAGCCTGGCTGAGTTCCAGTGAGAGTCCGGGGAAGCCGGTGGCTTCTCTCTGGGACCGTGAGTCAGCATCATCGCCCTC
>PVKM010019387.1:0-24245 GCA_004027735.1 Carollia perspicillata
CACAGTTATTAACATCCACACCTAAAACAAAAGCAGACTAAGCAGTCACCTAAAACAGGAGCAGAGCCACAGAAATGGAGGTCACATGGAAGGTTAGCAACAGGGGAGTGGGAGGAAAGGGTGGGGAGAAGGTACAGAGAATAAATAGCATAGACAGTGGGGAGAAAATAGACAGGGAGAGGGCAAGAGTAGTGTGGGAAATGTAGAAGCTAAAGAACTTATGCTACATGGACATGAACTAAAGAGGGGGAGTGTGGGTGGGAGGGGGTGTGCAGGGTGGAGGGGAATGAAGAGAGGAAATGGGAGAACTGTAATGGCATAATCAATAAAATATATAAATATATTTTTAAAAAGGCAATAAACACATACCTATCAACAATTGAATCTAAAAATTAAACTAAGCGAACAAGAACAGAGACAGAATTATGGATATGAAGAGCATTTTTATGGTTACCAGATGGGAGGGGAGTTTGGGGGAATGGGTGAAGAGGTGAGGGGATTAAGAAGTATAAATTGCAGCCCTGGCTGGTGTGGCTCAGTGGATTGAAGGTGGGCTGCAAACCAAGGAGTCACCAGTTCGATTCCTAGTCAGGGCACATGCCTGGGTTGTGGGCCAGGTCCCTAGTGGGGGCCACATGAGAGGCAACCACACATTGATGTTTCTCTCCCTCTCTTTCTCCTTCCCTTCCTTCTCTCTAAAAATGAATAAATGAAAATTTTAAAAAACCTGAGGTTTTAAAAAAAATTAAAAAAAAGAAGTATAAATTGGTCCCTGGCTGGTGTGGCTCAGTGGATTAAGTGCCAGCCTGTGAACCAAAAGGTTGCTGCTTTGATTCCCAGTCAGGGCACATGCCTGGGTTGTGGGCCAGATCCCTAGTAGGGGACGTGTGAGAGGCGGCTGTATCTCTTGTACACGCATGTTTCTCTCCTTCTCTTTCTCCCTCCCTTCCCCTCTCTCTAAAAATAAGTAAATAAAATCTTTTTTTTAAATCTGAAAAAAAAGAAGTACAAATTAGTAGTCACAGAATAGCCGTGGTGATTTAAAGTACAACATAGGAAATAGCATAGGCAGAGACTGTATACGCATGACCCATCGACATAAGCAAAGGTAGGGGGATTGCCTGAGGGGAGTGGGAAGTGTAGGGTGGGGAGGCAAAGGGGGAAAAATTGGGACAACTGCATCAGTACAATCAATAAAATATTTTTTAAAAAATCACTTGGAGACTTGTTTAAAAGGCAGAAAAACATGCCCCCAGGGGAGTTGATTCATTAGGTTAAGAGTTGACTCAGGAATCTGAATTTTTCTTGACCTGATGCCAATTTATTTTCTGAAGAAAAAATTTTTTGACATATGTAATATTCATATGAATTGAAATCCTAAAGATAGAAAGGATATAAAGTGAAAAATCACCCAACCCCTGTCCCCCCGTCACCTAGTTCTCCTCCCCAATTTCTTGTGTACTTTTCCTGAAATAATCTATGAATAGAATAATATGTATGAATAAATGAAGTCTTTATATTAAAAACAAGCATCTCTCTTTTTTTTGCTTTGAAAATGTTTCTTTATTCATAAAAATAAAGCAGTTAATAATAGTACACAAACCCCCTGACCAGTGTGGTTCAGTTGGTTGAGTGTTGTCCCTTAAAGTGAAAGACTGCCTGTTCAGTTCCGGTCAGGGCACATTCCTGGGTGGCAGGCCTGGTCCCTGATTGAGGCAGGTGAGAGAGGCAACCAATCAATGTTCCTCCCCCTCTCTTCCTTCCTCTACCTCTCTAAAAATAAATAAATAAAATCTTAAAGAAACAATAATTGCATGCAAAACATATTTGCTATGACAATCTCATATCACTATTATTTATTACTTCACTTATTTCAGTGGAATTTGTGGGAATTAATTTTTAAGTTAATTTAATATTTACATACTTATGTGAAAGAAAATACTATACAAATGGTAATTGTTGAAATTCAGTGTTCTCGATATTTATAGCACTATATTAAGGCAAAATTTAAAACAGAGAAATCATTTTTTAATAACCCTAAAAACGAGCATCTCTAATACTGGGCAAATTTGTAAAATCATACACCTTTATGCCAGACCCTGCGCTAGGTACTTGGGTTAGATGTGTGACCTGGCCCTGCCCAATCCTGCTTAGGATGCTCAACGAAAGTTTACAAGGCGCCACTTTGTATGCTACGCGCAGGCGGGGCCAAGGGGCCCCAGTGGGCCTTGCCTCCGAGACCTGAAGCTCAGCAGCCGTGGGGCAGGGCTGTGTGATGGAAAAAGAGCATGAGAAGCGCAGGTCCTTTCATCTCCCTTCATCATCTGTGGCACCTGGCAGATACTGGATACCCCTGCTCGTAGACAAAGACCTGGTAACTCAAGAAGCTGCTCGGCCTCCCTGCCTATTCCCATCCCAGAAGAACTGTAGGCCTCTGATTTCTTTAGAGGGCCTTGTGTGGAGGTGTCTTTTGTCTCCCTGGCGTCAGGAATACATCATGTGCCTGCTGGTTAGGTGTGCCTGGCGCCTGAGTCTCCCAGGGAGGGGTGGCAATGTTCCCTAAGCAGAGCAGGGCAGAGCCAGGTAAAGTCACGGGCCGGGTGGGGGGGCGGTGGTTTCAGATCCACCCTTTTCTTTTAGGGTTGGCTTCATCCGATGCACCCTATCACAGCCTTCAGGGAGCACCTTATAGAAGAGTTCTGGACCCTGGCTGACTGGCTGGTTCACTGCAGAAGCTCGACCCTGTGCCCCGGCACACACAGGCGCAACACTCCTTTCCTTGATGCATGGCTATCCACTGCCAGAGGGAGGCCTCTTCTCTAGACTTGGGGTTTCCCTGCAACCGTGGTATTTTGGGCCTGGAGGCCTCGACAGAAGTCGGTGGTAGGAAATAAGGGTTAAGAGCACCAAATTGTGTTGTAAAGATCACATGCTGACTGTGCCACGGAACCGTTCGGAACTTGTTCCCTCACATGTAAAAGGAGAAAAGGGGTATTGCTGGTTCACTTCTTGGGTTACTGAGGACGGGGAGCTAAGTCATGTTAGGGTCAGCACTGAGGCCCTGAGCATAATCTCAGAAGTGACAGCAACGGCCATCTGCCTTCTTTCTGTGAGCCCCAGTTTTCCCATTTTGAAAGGAGAGCTGCCGAGCCCCCAAACCCCTCCCGCCGCGCTCCACACACACTAGCAGTTTCTAGGCTTTTCAAGTCTGGGGTCTTCAATTCGGCTTAGGGCAGCCCCTGCCTGAAAGACCCTGGCAGGTCGCATAGCCCGCCGTTGAGTTTCCCGTTTCCTCTGAGAATTGACAGCCCCACTTTCGAGGACGAGGGTGCAAATCAAGCCCCGCCCCGTCGCTCCCGCCGCGCCCGCCGTCTCTGCGCCCGGCCCCGCCCCTCTGGCGCCCGGAGGCCGCTCCCCGTGCTCTACCTGCCGTCAGGCGAACTCCGGGGCCAGCCCTGCCGGCTCTGTGACGCCACCGGCCCCGGGTCCTCGACGCCTGCTCTGCTTTTATAAAAGCCGACGCTGCGCCGCGCTGCTGAAGGGATCTTCTTGTCCGCTTCTCCTTGTTTTGTCTGCGGACTCTCCCCTGCTCCCGTCAGCCTCCGGCCCGCTCTCTACGGAGCACCGTGAGTAGCTGCGGACAGAGCTGGAATGGGCGGTGGCTCCGCGAGTTGAGAGCTGGCGGCCGCACTGCTGCGGCTTTGGCCTGCGGGAGGCAGGAGGCACCTGGGCCCGCCCTGCTCTCAGGCCCGGTGCAACCCGTTTCAGACCCGTTTCTCCGGGAGCTGCCCGCCGTCCCCGTTCTCCCGCTCTGCCCCTTCACCTGGCGAGGCCTCCTTTGGTTTCGCGTCGTTCGAGACGCCGCTTGGGCGCCGGGGCGGGCGGGAGAAGCTGCGGGCCGAGCCCGGGGTTGGGCCTTCTCTTCTGTGGGCGAGCTCGGCTGCATGGCCCAGGCTGCGGCCCGGGGCCTCTCTTGGTGTCCAGCCGGCCGGTCTTGGGGACCAAGAGCTTGGGCGATGGAGCTTGTCTTGGAGGTCGGCCCTTCGCTGGTGCGAGCGTGGGCCTGTGCTCGTGTTTTGGTGTCGGAGGGAGCGTGGCAATGATAGTCCCGGGAGTGCTTGCCTCGAGTTCTCATCCTTTTTCTCGTTTCTGGCGTCACTAGTCACTGGTTCTCTCGCCAGCCGAGCTGGGGCCGAATCTTTGCAGGTAGCTGCCTGCTCCTTTCGAATATTTCTCTTATTTTGGCTACAGCCTGGAGTTGGCGAAACAAGTGTTACAAAGCGGGTACCATAGTAACAGGGTGTGACTTGTAGGAACCTTTCCACTGAAAAACTAAACGTGTCTAGCTGTTAAAAAGGAACACGGCTTTCACCTGCTTTGGTTCACTTTTTAATGGATACTTAAGGTTTGGGTTTTGGGGTCACGAATTTTTCTTTTGTCAGCGTCACTATAGAATGTATCTGTGCCAGAGCAATACAGACTGAATAGGGGTGAGGTGTCAATTTCGGTTCTCTTAAAACACCGTTTTTTTCTTTATGATGTTGATAGAACCCACATCATGACAGCCATGGAGAGTGACTTAATTTCCAAGTACAAGAGCCTAAAGAATTGAAGGAATCGCCTTGGAAGCATGTCAAATCAAAATGTCATCCATTATTATCTAAGAAATTTGCACAAAATTCCAGTTGTGTAACACTAAAAGTTCTCTTTCAATATTAAGTTTAGGATTACAGAGTGCATCGAATTACAGATTAGCCAATTGACTCCTCGCTATTTAATGAGACCTCAACTCCCTTAAGAGTAACCTAATACACGAATTTGACTATGACTAAGCAGATCTTGTTATTTATTGAGAGTTGTTTGAAAGAAATATGAAGTGGTCGTCTTCAAAGTAACTATCAACCGCATCATTGCCAGACTTATGGTTCTGTAATGTTTGTTTCAGTATATGGAACATAAAAATAGAATGTTTTGTAATTAAAAATTGGGCTCGCTTTAAAATACTTCTTTTGGAGTACGTTTTGTTGTTGCTTTGTCACAGGGACTGACCCTGCCCTGAGTCCTGTGCATTGTTGGCGAGCGACAAGGAGAAGCAGACATAATCATGAACTGAAAAATGAAATTTGATTCATTACAACCTCAGATCAGTGAGAGCAGGATATTTCAGTGCTTGTTTTTAAAACATGCCTTTACCTTTTTGCTTCCTTTCCCCAACAGTTTGTCTCTTTGGGGGTTAGGGATAATTGTCTGGGAAAAGCTGAATGACAGTTTTCACTGACGTAATGGGTCTTCAGTCTTTAAACCTAAAATAGATGCAATGAATGTTTTGATTTTTTAATTGCTTTTTAGAGAGGGAGAGAAATATCCATTTGCTGTCCCACTTGTGTATGCATTCATTGGTTGATCTTGTATGTGCTCTTACTGGGGATTGAACCCTCAACCTCGGTGTATCTTGACAGTGCTCTAACCAGGGGTGTCCAACCTTTTGGCGTCTCTGGGCCACACATTAAATACGTGAACACCAACAACAACAAAAAAATCTCATAATGCTGTAAGTAAATTTACGATTTTGTGTTGGGCAGCGTTCACAGCCATTTTGGGCTGCATGTGGCCCATCCGCTGTGGGTGGGATACCCCTGTACCAACTGAGTGACCTGGCCAGGGCCCGCAGTGAGTGTTTTAAGTGCCAGATTCTCCTCTTTCAAGTTAATAGTGACATCACAGGATTATGAATATCTCAGAAGCATGGACCTTTGAAATCTATACTTGAAATTTGAAGAGGTCTTGAATTTTTATAGTCAGGTATTGCTGCCCTCCCCCACACTCTCCCTCCAAGAATGTGAAGATGATAAGAAATTGCTGTGTTAGAATTTTTAATTTTAAAGTTCTTTTTCCCTCAGAATTCAAGTCTTTTGAAGTTAATTGCTTAATTAACTTCTATGTAAGAAGTGTCTTTTTCCTAATGACTCACGATTAATCTGAGTTAATAAATACATTTTGAAGCAAGTAATAGGCTATTTCTATGAGGATTTTGGCAGAAGATCTCAAACATGGACACCTCGACAGTCAGTAGTGAAAGATAAAAAGGACTTGGTGCAATTTAAGTTTCTTATTTGGCTTAGGGAATTAGATGGACTTCTGTCCTTAGATTTTTTCTGCTATATGATCTTGCATTGATCTAAACATGAATAGTCTTGATCAACTCTTTGGATCTGAACTCATTTAAGTCTCACTAAGGGGAAATTACTATCTTACTTGGTAACTTTATTTATTTTGGGCTGACCTCCCTCAGGTTTGCAGGTGGTTAATTAACTAGTGGTTAATTAACTAGGTGGTTAATTAACTAGTTAACTGCAGGTGGCAGTTAACTAGTCATATGGAGTAGCCAGTATTCAGTAAGAGTAGAAAGGCCAGCAAATGAATAAAGAAGTCCATTTTAGGTATATATTTTGCGTCAAAAGTATGGACTATAACTTTTAAATTTATACCAGCAATGAATTCAGTAGGGTAGGTCTTAAAAGCTTCTGTTCCTAGGAAATATACTTTGAAAAAATTTTATAGAAACATTTGTATACTAGTCTGTGAATAACCACTCTGTTTTACAGGGCCATATACTATAGGTCCTTAGAGTTTTATAGCTAAGTTATAGAGGGCTTCTAACAGATTGTAGTTGATGAAATGTCTTATAGAGTTAATATCTCTTAAATATCACATTCAGTATAATGCCTTCTTTTTTTAGATGCCTTCAATTAAGTTGCAGAGTTCTGATGGAGAGATATTTGAAGTTGATGTTGAAATTGCCAAACAATCTGTGACTATCAAGACCATGCTAGAAGGTAAGTTTATTTTAAAATCTAGGTCAGAAGAAAGAGGAAAAAATAAATAGCTTGAAGTAACCTGTGAACATCGAATTTCTACAGTAACCATCTGTCAAAGTGCTCAAAGAGTATGAAGGTATAGTTTACCTTTAAAAAAAATTTTTTTTAATTTCTTTATTGTAAAGGTAGAATGGAATGGGAAGGGGTTTGAGAAACGTCGATTTGTGGCTCCACTTACTTGTGCATTCATTGGTTGCCTCATGTATGTGGGAAATCGAACCCACAACCTTTGTGTATCAGGACGACGCTCTGACAAACTGAGTTACTGGCAAGGGCTTACCTTTAAAAATATATATATTTTTTAAGTATTAACTGCATTATTCTGATACAGGTCATTCTTTCTTCATTGTATAAATTCATGAAGTTTTATTCCTTATTAAATAGATAAGACCATAAGATAATATTGAAATGTCCAATTTCTGTTTCAAGTAAATTTAGATTCACAATTTTTAATGACAAAAATTAAAGCCTTTGGAAAAGAGATCCCTTGTATAAGGTAGCTAAATAGAGCACCTTGTTTCAACAGAGGGAGTAAACTGAGTAGATTGTAAACTGAGTAGCTGTTTTGTTTTTTTTTAAACCAAGTTTTCCCTTTTGTCTAGTTTGTCATTCCTCTGAAACTTCTGCAAAGTATACCTGCAGCACAACAAAGAAGTAAGACCAAAAAACAGGTTCTGAAACATTTTGAAACTTCTGCTAGTTAACATGGATCTCTTAGTATTATTGCCAGTGGGCTGGTGGACATTAATAGTATAGTGGAGACATACAAATAAGTGTGAGGAATTGGTGCAAAAAAATTTGTATAATAAGAATATTCTTTATTTCTCATATCAAATGTTTTTTATATAGGGAAGATCTGTAGCTTATAGACACTTAAGTGAAAAGAAGTTATGCATCCAATACTAGCTATATTCTGGTGAAAAAGAAGGTAAGCAAGAAATGGTCTTTGCCCTCGAGGGATTTTTAAACCAGGAAAGGGAGACAGACACCAAACAAGCCAAACCTGCACGCGGTGTAATTAGTGCAGTAATCAAGTTGTGTGCCGGCTGGTGCTGTGGGAACGCCTTGGTTGGTGCTTTCTTCAATCCTGTGGAGAGACTGCAGTGTCAGTCCTAGTGAAGTGATACTTCAACTGTAGTAGAATTAGGATGTGTGGGGAGATTGTCTGAGGTAAAGAGATGTGTTTGAGAAAAGTAAAATTGAAGTTTTTAGTTGGGGTTTTGGCGGTGGGAAGAGGTAGTAATACTATAGTTGGTAGACCTAAAGAATGGGTTTGAGAGGAACGGAAAGAAAATGCCTTTGAGCTTGAACATGTTATGTGTATTTGTGATTTCTTCAGTAGACCTTTGTAACAATCTATAGGCACTTGAGTATATATGGATCTTGGTCCCTGAGTTGTAGGCTCTTGGAGGTAAATAAACTTACTTTGTATGGTGAGTTATGAGAGTATCTATCTGTTGGAGTAAATGAGGTTGGCAGGTGGCCATGTTGGGGCAGGAGTATAGAAGTCAGAAATGGAGAATCATTGAAATAGGATTTGTGGAAGCCAGGGGAAGGGGAAGGCCTTTTGAGGTGACTAGAGTGATTATCGGATTCATATACTGCAGATTGGTAACTTAGGGTCTCACAATTCATAAGTTAGAAGACTTCTGACAGATACTAGGTGTGGTAGAGGCAGAAGCTGAATTGCAGTGGGTGTGTCTTTTGTTTTCAGAGCATGTGATTTCTGTTGGCTAACGAAAGCTAAACATATAAGCACTGACATTCCTGTATCCTGGTAACTACATACAGAGATCATTTCTACTAAGTTGTAAACCCCTTGATGCATCCCACAGTCACTGTCCATAAAGTACCTGTTGAATGAAGAACTATGGTATGGTCACTAATAAAAGAGTATGAAAGCAATCCAAGTGTCCCTAAAGGCAGGTAAGGTTTTATCTAGAAGATGTAGAAACTGATACCACAATTGCTGCCTGAATACTTGCTTTGGCAATGAAAGCGTTCTTTATTTTGTCTTAGTTGGTGTCTGGCACACTAATCTGTCTTGTGCTGCTTCAAAGAAGCATTTGCCAATGTAAGAACATAGGGCTCCTTGAAGGTTTTCACACCAACTTTGATCACTGAATCAAGTGGAATGACAGCAACAGTAAAATGTTCTGTTCCTCCATTGCATTTGGCTTTGCCTTAGGTACCAGTGGTTTATATAGCATTCTAGCCTCTTGAGGACTAGAGTCTATTAAATCCAGCAGCTCACTGCTTTCCTTGTTTTGCATCTGCAGTATCTGTAGTTACGGTGTTTTTTGTTGTTGTTTATCTGTGTGACTTAGAAAACAAAAGTAAAACCTTCTAATCACATGACTATTGGAAATGAAAATCTTGGCTTGTAGTACATGGGGATTGATTGATTTGTTCAGGTACAGGGTGTGATATCGGGAAACGGGTGTCTCTCAGTCCTTGAAACAAAATAGCTTAAAGGAACAACTTGCTACTTGTGCATTCGGTCTAAAAGCAAAAAACATTTGCCAATTCTTAGTTTAAATGCTAGAGAAGTAATCATTTACAACCATGAGGCCATTATTTGTAGTAGTACTATTTTTGAAGGCTTTTTAAATTTATTTTTAGAGGAGAAGGGAGGGTGAAAGAGGGAAAGAAACATTGATGTGCACAAGAAACATCAGTCACTTGCCTCTTGCACGCCCCCTACTAGGGGCCGGGCTCACAACGTTAAGGTGTATAGGACGACACTCCAACCAACTGAGCTGCCCAGCCAGAGCCTTAAGGCCTTTATTTTTAATGTGACTTAAGCCTTCTTTCAAATAACAGAATGGTCTTTTGAATTATGTTTTCTCTAAATCTTAATTCCCTAAACAGGTATTTTACATAGTAAAACTTTTTTCTCTCCCCTCTGATTACAAATGTTTTATGCTAGCTCAGAAAAAGGGTAAGTGGCTTGATCCAAATTGGAATATTATCATTTTATAGTTTTACTCTGGGCAGAGAGAGGATCAGGAAAAGGCATTAGTGGGAAGAAGGAGAGAGGGGATGAGTAACCCTAATACATACAGGAAAATAAAATAGTTTTTGAACCTACACTCCACTCGGACTTCTTGTTAATAAGCTCGTTACCTCCATGTTGTCCAGTGCATCATCTGTTTCGTTTCTCATCTAGACCTGTTGACAGCATTTGACAATTAATCATTCTCTTCTCTGTTTGGCTTCCAGGATACTTTACTTAGTAGAACTCACAGGCTTCTCCTCCCCATCTTTAAAACCTGAAGGTTCCCAGGTGTACTTAATCATTGGACCTCTTCATTCTGTCTATACTGATTCATCTCCTTGGTTGTCTCATCTAGTCCCATGGTGTGAAACCATCTATACAGCAACTCCCAAACTTACCTGCAGTTTTCATCTCTTCTTTTGATTTTTAGACTTGCAGATTTAACCCTGTATACCTAATTGCTATCTCAAACTTATGATGAAAGTAGAGTGCTTGATTCTCTGCCCTCCAAAATCATAGTTCTCTGACAGACTTGCCCATATCAGTTAATGGCAACTCCATCCCTCTAGTTCATCATGTCTTTTTCAATTTAATCTTTATTGTATTTTTTCCTTTACTATTTAGTCCCTTATACTCCACCCCCCACCCCACAGCAGTCACCACACTGTTGTCCTTATCCATGAGTCCTTTCTCCTTTTTGCCCAGTCCCTCCACCCGCTCTGGCTCCCCGCTACTAGCTGTCATCTTGTTCTTCATCTGTGAGTCTGTCCCCATTTTCCTCATTAGTTCAGTTTGTTCATTAGATTCCACACATAAGTGAAATCATATGGTAGTTGTCTTTCTCTGACTGGCTTATTTCACTTATCATAATTTTCTCCAGGTCTATCCATGCTGTTGCCAAGGGTAAAACCTTCTTCTTTTTCATGGGCGAAGAGTATTCCATTGTACAAATGTCCCGTGGTTGTTTTATCCATTCATCTACTGATGGACACTTGGGCTGCTTCTGTATCTTATCATGTCTTAAATCTTAGTCTTCTCTGACTCCTTTCACATTCTGCTTACCATTTGTTGCTTCTACCTTCAAAATGCGTACAGAATTTGATTATTTCTTACTTTTTCCATAGCTATAAACCTGTGCAAGCCACTGTCTGTCCTGGATTATTGCTAGCCCCATAATTGGTTTCCCACTTTTCCCTCAGAAGGCCCTGTAATTATCAGGCCCCCTGTTATTTCACCCTTGCCAACCCTGTTCTAGCAACACAGATTCCTTAGTGTTATTAGAATGTGTCAGACGCTCCTGTCAGAAGGACTTTGCATTTGCCATTCCCTCTGCTTAGGTGTTCTTTCCTCCTTTAAAATTATGCTAAAATGTTATCTCAGTGAGGCATCCTAATCTCTAAAATTGCAGTAATTCTACCTTGTATTCATTGCTGACTCTCAGCTGCCTAGCACAGCACCTGGGTGTATCAGGGACTCAAATGTTTGATTCAACCCTGGCCGTGTCAACATAACTGATTCTCAACTATACCAATATAGTATTGTAGTTAAGTTTTGGCTTCTAATCTTGGCACATGCTAACTGGTAAGTATTGGGTTAGCCAAAAATTCCATTTAGTTTTTTCTGTAAAAGACACATTTTTTGTTTTCACCAATCACTGTATTGATTTTGATATTTTGAGTATGTCAGCTATCTCCCATGTGGTATAACATTCATCGTTCTCAATTAATGTCTCAGTTTGATTGCTATCAACTTCAGCTGGTCTACTTGATGGTGGAGCATTGTCCATTGAGAAATCTCCAGCATGAAACTTTGCAAGCCACTTCTTCTTCTTTTTTTTTTTTTTTTTTAAGATTTTATTTATCTTTAGAGGGGAAGAGTTAGGGAGAGAAATATCAGTGTATGGTTGCCTCTTTTGTGTCCCCTGCTGGGAACTGGCCTGCAACCCAGGCATGTGCCCTGACTGGGAATCGAACCGTGATCCTTTGGTTTGCAGGCCCGCGCTCAATCCACTGAGCCACACCAGCCAGGGCACAAACCACTTCTGACACAGTCGGTCACAGCACCTTCTCCATACACTGCACAAATCTTTTTGGGGGTTTCAGTGGTGTTTCTTGAAATAATAAAGCATAAGATGCTGAAAATGCATGTATTCTTCCATCTTCAATATTAAAATGGCTTCACACATTCACCAATTTTGATAAGTTTTTTAATGCACGCTGATATGACAGCTGTCACAAAACAGTCTAACGAAATTATTTTGAGTGAAGTTCAAGACAACCAAATGCTACCAGAGCCATCTCACGGGAAAAGACCAAATGAACTTTTTGGCCAACCCAGTAACTTTCTTTGGCAGCTTTTTTAGTCTTATAGAAACCAAAGGACCCGCTTGATTTTAAAATTAAATTATGTCTTTAGAGTTTACCAACCACTTTGAGAATCTGAAAGTTAGGCCTTTTTACCAGAGAAACTTACGGATTGGAAATTAGAGGTAATACGTACATGAATAACAAGGTATACCCTGAAACTGAATCGCTCAACTTACATTCTCCTCAACTTCCCTAGATGTACTAACAGTTCCTTATGTGTCCTTATGGAGATATTTTAAATACAAATATGTAAGTGTATTCCCATTTTTTTATTCCGATAACATGTATCTTTTTATACCTGCTTTTTAAAAACTTTAATCTTCAACTTATACCAGTATATATGAAGCTGCCTGCCTTGTTTTTGTCAGTGGCTGCATGATCTTTTGTATGTGTTGTGTGAGATTGTTACTTATGATACTTGATTTTACGATACTTGATTGATATTTACGGTACTCGGTTTTATTTTTCTAAATGCAGTCATCTGGAGAAAGAGTGAGGATTAAGGGTTTGGCTTCCCCACTCCCACCTCCAAATGGCTGCCCTGTCATCTCAATCCACACTTATTACATCGTTTTCCTCCTATTTTAGACCTCTTTGGATATAATATTCCTATATTTGTTCACTCATTTAGTTTTGGGTGGTTCATGGACTTCTTGTTAGGAACCACCAATTTTAAATGCTATTAAAAGAATTATTCTTAGTAAAGTACTTTTTATACTCTTTTAAACAACATGTCGTGCAAAATACTTGTTTGAGAAATAGCCTTGTTTGGTATAAATGTTATAATGGAGTTAGGAAATAATGGCAACTTTATTCTGCTTTTATTAGATTTGGGAATGGATGATGAAGGCGATGACGACCCAGTTCCTCTACCAAATGTTAATGCAGCAATATTAAAAAAGGTAAGGTAGCAAACTATATACTTGTATATGTATTTTTTTCATTTAACAATATCCTTTCAATAATGATACTGAGATAGTGTCCTCCCTCCCTCCCTCCCTCCCTCCCTCCTTCCTTCCTTGTTTTAAAGATTTGTTTTTTTAAAGATGGTTTGTTTGTTTATTTATGTATTTATAGACACTAGGAAGGGAGAGAGAGAGAGAGAGAGAAACATAAATGTGTCATCGCCTCTTGTGTGCTCCCAGCCAGGCACATGGCCTGCATCCCAGGCATGTGCCCTGACTGGGAATCGAACCAGTGACCCTTTCATTTGCAGGCCAGCACTCAGTCCACTGAGCTACACCAGCCAGGGCTTTTCCTCTTTCTAATAATAAATACATGCAATCTTTAAAAAAGAAAAAAGAAACAAAACCCTATGTAGTATGATTTACTCTAAATATTTGTTGTAGTTTACTTACCCAAACCCTTTGGATATTTGAGTTGTCCAGTCCATTTTGTTTTGTTTGTTTTTTCCTTTTGAATTGATTTTTTTAAGAGAGCAATTTTGTTGTTCCACTTATTTATATATTCATTAGCTGCTTCATGTATGTGCCCTGACTGAGGATCGAACCCACTACACCTTGGTGTATTAGGATGATGCTCCAGACAACTGAGCTACCTGGCTAGGGCTGAGTTATGTGGTCTTTTTATTAACACACTTAAATTACTTAAGTATGACAATACGTGATCAGTAGAAAGGAAATTTTGTGTATCGTTTGTCCACTGAGTGGGTATGCTTCGAAGGGAGCTTGAGGAGAAGAGATGTGCTTTCTTTCTGTTTCCTCAGTTGATCACCTTACCTTCTGTCTAAGCATGAATGGCTCTCCACATTGAATAGGATTTTAGTGTTTCAGGGCACATGGTTCCTTAACAGAGCAAGCTATTTAAATTGAATACTTACTTGAAAAAACAGCACCTGGTTTCCACATTGGGGGAAGAACTGGCTGGGCCTAGCTTTACTCCAGTTGACTCCTTTCTGAGGAATTTTTCAAAGGTCATTGGTGTTGTGCCGTTTTATCTTACGCTTCCTCTTGACCCTGCTGTGAGACGTAGCTGCACTGCGTATGTTTCCATACTCTTAACTCGGCCGGCTCTCACCAGTCTTTTTAATTGCTCTAGACTGGGTGAGAAGTTACTGTTCTCCAAGCCTGAACATTTTTTAAATGTTACTGGCAATTGATATTTTCTGCATTGTCCGTTTTCCTTTGTCCATCTTTCTAATGGTCTTTTAAAAAAAATTGATAAGATAAGCCCTGTCTGGTGTGGCTCCATGGATTGTGTGTTGGCCTACAAACCAAAAGGTCACCCGTTAGATTCCCAGTCAGGGCACATGCCTGGGTTGCAGGCCAGGTCCCCAGTTGCTGGTGTGCGTATCTCTCGCACATTGAAGTTTCTCTCCCTCTTTTTCTCTCTCCCTTCTACCTCTTTACAAATAAATAAAGCAAATCTTTTGAAAATGTAATAAAATACAGAACATAATGTTTACCTTTTTAAGTAAACAATTCAGTGGCATAAAGTACATTTACATTGTTGTGCAGTCATCAGCCATTGACCATCTCCAAAACTGAAACTCGACTCATTAAACAATAATTCCCCATTACCCTCTCCCTCCAGCCCCATGTAACCACTATTTTATTTTCCGTCTCTGTGAATTTGATTGTTCTGCATACCTCATACAAATGGGATCACACAGTATTTGTTCTTTTGTGTTTGGCTTATATCATTACTTAGGATAACGTTTTCAAGCTTCATCCAGTCTAATACCAGTTTGCTTGACTTATATCAGTTCATAGTATTTTATGGGTTAGTAGCTTTGTATTTTATTTTGTTAGATTTCTTTGGGTTCTGAGTATTGTTTTGTAATTAACATTCTACTTTATGCTAATGTAAATGCTTCTAAAAGGAATTTTGCTTGTATTCATTCAAATACCAGACAATTTTTAGGTATTGAGGGAAATGTACAACCAAAGAAATATGTTAGATGGAAGAGCTATGGATTATAAGTGGGTTGGTAGGTGGATAGTTATTTTAAAAATGAAAATGGTCAGGAAATGCCTTACTGAGAAGATGATCTTTGAACAGAGACTGACTGTGTTGGGGGAGAGAATTCTGGGCAATGGGAGCAAGTGCGTTGACTCCTTAGGATAAGAGCATGCCCTGCCTTTCGAGGTTGCTAGGCCATAGTGAAGAAGAAGGAGATTGTGTGGAGAAGGTCAGAGCTGATGGGCTGGGTGATGCAGGACCACTTCTGAGAATGTGTTTTTTTAACCTATTTGCATTATTACTTATGAATATTTAAACCTAAAGTATATTGAATAATCACATGATCCAAAAATGAAAAATATACAACAAAACTCTTTTGTCTCTTATCTGACCAGAAACCTCCATAGATAATAATCAACATTACATATCCTTTTAAGAGTTTTTTAATGCCTGTATAAGCAAATACTAATTGCTGTTTTTCTTACACAGTTGGAATACTTCTTAAAAACCTATTATTTCATTCAAGCCTTTTCTGCGTGGCTTTTCCTTCTAGAAAGAGTTCTTTCTCAGTTTTGCATCCTGGCAGTATAATTTCTTGGCTCCGACATTTTTTCCCCCAATATTAAACTATGGAATATTTTTAATCATACAGAAAAGTTGACTTATCTATAGCATAGCAAATACCCATTTGCCTTCCACTTAGATTCTGTGACTTAATACTTTAAGTTTTGATTTTGCTCTTTTTTTAAAAAAAGATTCTCTTTATTTTTAGAGAGAGGGGAAGGGAGGGAAAAAGCAAGAGGAACATCAGTGTGTGGTTGCCTCTCATGTGCACCCCGCACTGGGAATCGAACTGATGAGCCTTTGATTCGCAGGCTGGCGCTTGATCCACTGATCCACACCAGCCAGGCTGATTTTGGTCTTTACCAGGGTACATATAAGTATAGCTGATCAGTTTCCTGAAAATTTAATTATAATGTGTTCATGCCCCTAGTAAGGGAACATTTGGGCTTTTCCTGCCTTGTTATTACGTTAAATAGTCTTATGTATATGTTTAGGTATTTAGAATTGCTTTGTGGTAATATATGCACATAGTTTCACTAAGTAGCTAGATTCCTTTTGATCTAATTCTAATTTTGATCTAATTCTAATTTTGCATGTAATGAGACTAAGCATTTCCTTTTGTTTGACTATTTAGATTTCTTTCGTGGATTTCCTGTTCATATCTTTTGCTTATTTCTTTGTAGTGATTTTTAATACTTTATATACTATAGGGTAATCCATTGCTGGTTGTACATGTCGTAGGTATTTTCCATTCCTTGTCCTGTATAGTTTTTTTGCACAAAAGCTTTTTAATGTGGTTAATTACAGTAACCTGACTAAAAGATTCGCTGTTATCTAAGATCTTCCACCCTCTAAGAGTTGTGAAGACTTCTCAAGCTTCATTTTTGCCTTTCGAGCTTGGCTACTAACTTTATTATTCAAGTCAACTTCTAGCTAGTTCTTAGCCCAGTATAGGAATAACCATGCCTGAGCAGTGGAACAAATACCTTGTGACAAAATACCACAGAGGAAGGAACTTTTGTTTTTGTTGTAGGTCATTCAGTGGTGCACCCACCACAAGGATGACCCTCCTCCTCCTGAGGATGATGAGAACAAAGAAAAACGAACTGATGATATCCCTGTGTGGGACCAAGAATTCCTGAAAGTTGACCAAGGAACACTTTTTGAACTTATTCTGGTATGTTTTTAATGACTACTATAAGATATCTCTAGCTCAGAGCCTTTAGCACTTCTTACAGAGTGAAATTTGTTAAATTATTTGCTACTGAATTATAATACTCTGTGAACTCAGAAGAGTCCACATATCAATAATTACATTAAATATAAATGGTCTATATACCATAATTAAAGGGTGGAGATTGTCACATTGGATTAAAAATAAGACTCAGCTATGCTGTCTACAAAAAACTTACTTTAAAGACACATTAGGTTTAATGGGGGGGAAGACATATTATGCTAACACTAATCAAAAGAAAACTGGAATAACTATATTACAGTAGATTTCAGGGTATAGAATATTACCAGGATTAAAGAGGGTCGTTATATAATGATAATGGAATCAATTCATTATTAAGAGGGCATAACAGTTCTAAACATGTATCTCTCTAAATGCAGAATTTAACAAAAAGTTAAACAAAAGCCAACAGAACTCAAAGGATAATGCACAAACAAATCTGCAATCAGTAGTTAGATATTTCCACACCTATCTCTAAATAATTTCTAAAACAAGTAGAGAAATTAGTAAGGATATAAAAAACTTGAATAACACTGTTGATCAACTTGTCTCAATCGACATTTACAGAATATTACATCTAATGACAGCAGAATACATACTATTGACGTAGACATGATCTGGGCCATGAAACAAGTCTCAAGTTTAAAAGAATTCAAGTCACACAAAGTGTGTGTCTTCTGATCACAATGGAATTATATTAGAAATCAGTAACAGAAACTTATCTAGAAAATCTCAACCTACTTCTCAGTAACCCATAAGTCAAGAAATCAAAAGAAAAATTAGTATTTTGAACACAGCACATGAAAATCTGTGAGATGCAGCTGTTACAGTATTAGAGGAGAATTGGTAGCACTAAACACCTATGTTGGAAAACAAGAAAAGTCTTAAATCAATGATCTAAGCTTTTACCTTAAGAAATTAGTGAAAAGATGAAATTAATCCAAAGAAAAAGGGAATGTTAAAGAGCAGAAATCAATAGAAAATGGAAAACAGTAGAGAAAAATCAAAGAAACTAAAAGCTGATTTTCCCAGAAGATTAATAAAATGTAATGCCATAACTGCTTATGTTTGAGTTCTTTAAATGTTTTGTTAGGGTTGGACATGTACTTGTACACTCAGATGTGCACACCACGTATAGATAATGGCCATTTGTAGGTTACTTAAGGCAGCACAGTATTATAGAGGTATACAGTGAAGGGTACACACAAATATCTTTCATAAAACTTGTCTGATTTACTTTTCTCCATTTAATTTCTTTAAATTAACTAGCATTTTAAGCTTAAGTAGATAAGGATTGTCAGCCACTAACTGGATTTAGTTTAAAACTTCAAATGCATTTTAATGAAAACAGTAATCTCTTTACAGGCTGCAAACTATTTAGACATCAAAGGTTTGCTTGATGTTACCTGCAAGACTGTTGCCAATATGATCAAGGGGAAAACTCCTGAGGAGATTCGGAAGACCTTCAACATCAAAAATGACTTTACTGAAGAAGAGGAAGCCCAGGTAACCCACAGCTTGTTCTTGATCACATGCTTTTTATTTATTTATTTTTATTATAAGATTTTGTTTATTGTTAGAGGGGAAGGAAGGGAGAAAGAAAGGGAAACATCAATATGTGGTTGCCACTCACAAGCCCCCTACCTGGGACCCAGCCTCCAACCCAGGCATGTGCCCTGACTGGGAATCAAACCAGTGACCCTCTGGTTCTCAGGCTGGAGCTCAATTCACTGAGCCACACCAGCCAGGGCTGATACTGCTTTTTTTATAAACGTAAGAATACTTATATTTCAACCAAAGGTGCTCTTTGATACTCATTCCTTAGCAGTTACTGGTTTTGGCACCTGGGACCTTACATACAAGCCATAAGTGACTTCAGAAAAGCAGACAGTAGGGATGGTTAGATGCTAGGATACTTTATAGCAACTTAGTGAATGGGGAAGGCGGGAATGAATAGATCAGAATGACTTTGTTGACACAGCTACAAACTGAAATGATGTGAATGAACTGTTTGAATTTGCTCCATTAGCTCTGGTAACTGAAGCTGTAATTTACCCACTGCCTTTGCTTTTTTGATAATTTCGGCAGGGCAGAATAAAAACCTGGCGGGGAAAAGAAGAGTGACTAGGAAGTTTATTATTAACCTGGTGTTTTTCCAGTTTTCTTTTTCTTTCTTTCTTTTTTTTTTTTTTAAAGATTTTATTTATTTATCTTTAGAGGGGAAGGGAAGGAGAGAGGGAGAGAAATATCAGTGTATGGTTGCCTCTTGTGCGTCCCCTGTTGGGAACTGGCCTGCAACCCAGGCATGTGCCCTGACTGGGAATCGAACCGCGATCCTTTGGTTCGCAGGCCTGTGCTCAATCCACTGAGCTACACCAGCCAGGGCATCCAGTTTTCTATCTGTTTCTTTTAGACCCCCCAACAGGTTATTGATGAAATTAGGTAGTAGTATTAGGAAAGACTAAAGTTAAGGTACTTCTTATATCATCTCATCTTCTCTTCAGGTACGCAAAGAGAACCAGTGGTGTGAAGAGAAGTGAAACGTTGTGCCTGACACTGTAACACTGTAAGGATTGTTCCAAATACTAGTTGCACTGCTCTGTTTATAATTGTTAATATTAGATGAACAGTAGACAAATGCAGCAGCAATTCAACTGTATTAGCAGAGTACTGTCCTCATTGCATGTGTAGTTTGGGTACAGACTCCAAACCTATGGCTGACTTTCTTCCAGTATGATCAAAAAGTTTTTCTCTTTTCTTTAAATAAAACTGAATTGTGGGTTCTCTATGGTAAGTGACATTTTGGGCTTTTCCTCTTTTTGTAAAGCGATTTCTTCCTAGTTTATTGTCCAGTTATCTTTAGTTTAGTGACCTTCTAAAAGCTGGCATTGTAAATAAAACAACTTGCAAAAGTTTTCTGAACTAGAAGTAACAATGTATTATGTTTATTCATGAGTTGGAGGCTGGAAAAAGGCTACTTGAGGTAAATGTTCCGATTTGGGTTATTAGGATGTCTTCCAGCTTCCTGGAGTCAGGGAGCAGCACTGATACAGATTGACCCGAATGTAGCAGGGCTCCCCTGATTGGATCTGAGGGCTTGTTTTTGCATTTTTAATCCTGTCAGCTTTGAATGTGTTGGCTAGAGATGCAGTTACTACTCATTTTGTGGTTTTGGAGGAAATATAATTAGACAGTTGTTAATTTTTCAAGTAGAAAAGACAACCCTAGCGGTATGTCATCTTTTTATAATCAGTGATCTCATATGGGGAAATCTATTCACACTACTTGCATGTAAAACAGTTTTAACCTTTAACATTAAAACGTGTGGCAAAACCCAGAAAGCATCCATTATGAATGCAAGATAATTTAAATAAAAAGTAAGTTACATAGTAGGTAGTAAATGGTTTGCTTTTGTGTACTTAAATGTGTCTCTTCATTTAATATTAAAGGAGTTAAATTTATGTACTGTGGTTTAGCTGGAAAAGACTTTCAGTCTAGCTCACTGGAGACTGCTGACGTAACAATAGGGTTTTGATAGACTTTTGTCTCTTCTGAAGTCATCGGAGCGGTGGCCGGAGCTGGTGTTTCAGTCCTTACATGGTGTGCTCCGGCGTCCAGACTGTGCTGCCGTTGTTTCCAGCCTCTCCCCTACAGCAGAGTGAAGTTTTCTCAATGGCTTGAGATGGCATGCAATTTTTTTTTCCCTTTCCTCTGTGTTTCCTTTTTTCTTCCTTTACCAGTTAGTATCCTCTCTCTTCACATGTAGCCTTACTGTTCTCTGTATTTACTCTGAGCTGTTCTGGCTCAGATTAATGGCAGCAGTTTGCCCCTACTTCACCTTGTATTTGCCCCAAATCTACCTTATTTAATAAAGTCCCACTTGCTGCATCACATGAATCCCCATTTGTTGGCTGTACTACAGCCTGTGTGTGGGTGAAACTCAGCTCACAGGCTGTTTGTGCAGTCTGTGAGTTAAAAATGATTTTTACATTTTTAAAGGATTGTCAAAAAATGTATACACAGAGACTGTACTTGACCAAAAGCCTAAAATGTTTATTCTCTGGCCTTTTACACAGAAAGTTTGCCAACCCCTGTGACTACTTCTGAATTCCTGATTCCTTTTACTCTCAGGGAATAAGCTTGTTTTCCACTTATCCTGGTTTTAGTGCGGAATGTAGCAGAATTTCTTCGTGGCTGGAGTGTCTCATCTGCTAATTCTTGCTGTGATGGTCAGTCACCTCTGACAAAAAGCTTAGCCACCCCAAGTATACCCAAGTATAGCGATATCATGACAAACACAAATCTTTACTGAAAGTCTAAGATTATTAGCAAATGCTGTGTTTAATTTGGAAATGAAATAACAGCTTCTAGGAAACAAGAGCCTGTTATTACTAGCTCTTGATCCACATAATATCCCCAAACTGTTAGAATCACAGGACTGAAGAACCTCACCACCCATACGTAAAGGATACCGGCTCCTTTCTGAATAGCTGAGATTGAGTGGGCAAACAATGCGGTAGTTCAAATTTTTGTTCCCTTCCTGACTTTCTATAGATTATGGCCCTAGTTTTTAAATAAACACATAGGTCCTGATAATCTTAAACTCCTCGTGTTTAATATAGATCTGACAGCTCATCCAAGAGGAAATAGGCCATTTGTGGATATTGTGTACCCAACTAAATTGTAGGCATGTGTAGTATTAAGAGGCCCTTACAGCTGTCGGGTGCACTCTTTTCCCTCTCCCTTGCTATGTGCTATTCCTTTACTGTGTCTGCCAAGAGTTTCCCACATCCTCATCTCATCCAGGCAAAGGGAGTGGCCCTTTCCCATAAAAGCCAAACCTCTTCAAAGACGCACCCACCTCTGCCTATCCTCTCACTTCCCAACTTTTCTAAACTAATACTGCGGCATGTCTGCCTCTGCCTCTTAGTGGCCTGGATAACTTGGAAATAGTAGCTCCCTGCAGTGTGGTACTGTTGGTGACGAAGACTCCTCTGTGACAGTCCTTCGGCTTTCCAGCTTTTCATTGACTTATGTCACTTGTGATTAAAAAGTAAACCTAACTCCTTATTACTTTCTCCCTGAAATTGTTGTGGACTATGGATGAGGCCCCTCAGATAGATTCCAATAATTTTTAAGTTATAAAAGTAAGTTACCTCCTTTCATGTGGTTATCCAGACCACATTTCCTTGCATTTCGTTTTATGGCATTTGACAGATATGTGTTTTACTAGCTGAAGGTAAGAACCTCAATCAACAAAAAGATCACAGCTTGCTTTACCGCAACACTCGCTTCATTGAGACGCTCTGGAACCAAACCTGCAGCATCCCAGAGTATGCCCATATCTTTTTTTTACATTTATATTATTTACTGTAATAATGCCCATATTTCATTAGCTTGCCTTCATAAATCTACCTTTAACAGCACACAAGGTAGGTATTGCTTTACAATTTTAATGTTTTTCCAAAGGTTCACAAAGGCATCCCTTTAAGTTACAGATGCCTGAGTGATATAACTGTGATTTGTTTATTCTAGCTGCTGGGACTAAATCTGTATTATAACTTAGTGGACTCCTGGGACTGCAGCCCTGTAACGTGATGTCATGGCAGTGCTGAGCTTAGCTTGGAACTAACTAGCTGGAGGAGAGCCACTACATGGGCACATGACTCAGGGCAGACAGATATTCCAAACAGCATGATCTCTTAATTTACTTAAAAATTGGCCGGCATTGTAATTTGTTTTCTGGTCCATGGGTAAATTAAGAAATTGTAGGTAGGTTGTCTAGGCTCTTAATAGCAGTTTGAAGAGGCATAGGAAGGGGCATTCCCTCGGGAGAGAGAACTAAGAACGGCACGTCTCTTGCTCTGAATGCCCTTTGTCCTGTCCACAGCCATCAGAATCTCACTCATCTTTCAGAACTTAACTTTTGCTTGCCACCATTTCCATTTGAAGATCTGAGTTCTCTTTTTCTAAATCTCAGAATATATTCAAGTGGGGAGGAATCAAATGGTTTCCCTACAAATTTGCCTGAGCTTTAAAAATGATAATCTTCAATTCTCTGGATTTGTGTGAAAACTGATTTCCAGCCAGGAAAGAAGAGAAGAAATAACAATAATGTAAGTAAAGGGAGAAAGCGTGTGAAATGGCTGACTACCTAAAGTGTAGCTCCTGGCTTATCCTTTGTAGGAAGTACAAGACATGGTCGCCCTCTGGGTGTCTTTTGGAATAGTTAAAGAGGCAAAGCTGGGAGAGGATGAATAACTTCAATAAAAACATTCCTGGACAGAATAGATTGATGAGCAAATTGGGCGATACAGGGCTGGAAGGGTCTAGAAAGTGTTCCATGAGGAAAAACTAGTTTCAGAAGTGGAGCCGGATCTGCTTGGGAATGGAGGGATGCCAAGGTGAGGGGAAGGCAGCGCTGAGTCTGGGACAGGCAGCAGAAGGTTGGGTGTTGGTAAGTCTGCTGGCAAATACAGGCTGGGAAGTGACAGTCCAGATCGGTGACAGTTTTTTGACACTTTAGGAAGAGTATCAGATTCATGTTAGGCATTGCTATTTTTGAGTGTTAGAACTAAAAGTATTTTTTTAATTACTAAAGTATTCTGAATATTGGGGGTTTTACAACTAGAGTCCTTGTTTACTGTTGTTAAAAATCACTGTCTTAAAAAAAAAGAGTAAGAACTCAATGTGCATATCAAGACAAAGGGTGTAAGTAGTAGTTTAGAACATGTATCTTGCTTGACCCAAGTTTGAGCCATTTGGACACCTAAGCAGGATTTGGACACTTGGTCCTTCCTTTTGAGTTGTCCTCTTGGGTTGTCAGTAGTTACGAGCATTGTTGGTGGCATAAAGGTATTGAAGGTGCCTTAGTTTGAGATTCCCAGTGTGGGGCTTTGTGTGGTTAACTTGCGGCTGACTGCGGTCTTGCAGAATTTTGCACTGTTGGGGTACCACTGGTCTGGCAATACTGAGAGGCATTTTGTGGGAGAAACAGTTGCTCACAACGATATCTGCTTCCTGTTCTCTAGTTCTCATGACCTTCTGATACCACTGAACTTAACATTTTCAGGAAGTATTTACCAAGCACCTGACCTGCTATAAGTGAACCTCTTCTTTCACTCTAAGATCAGCCTGTTCCGTAAAAGGGCTCTCAACTCTCAATGCCTCCTGCCTGTACGGGGCAAATTCGCGTGTCCTTTCTGTGTTGAGTGTGCCATTTCACAGCCTCAGCCTCCTTCAGATGGTTTGCAGAGATTTCTGTCTCAGGAGAATTCCAGACA
>PVKM010019388.1:0-11335 GCA_004027735.1 Carollia perspicillata
ATGCTGACAGAGCAAAATGATTACAATCTGTTATGAGATACAGTCTTTTCTCTCCAAGAGTTCATGTTTCAACCTAGTCTTGACAGAAGAACTAACCCTGGTTGTGCTGTTGCAGTAGTTCTCAAGAGAAAGTGCTGACAGGTTTGAGACTTCCACCAGTCTGGTCTTTAAGCAGCTACTAGTTGGAGGATATTTATCTCTGAGTCTGTCAGCAGCAACTGCTGAGGAAATCCGAGTCCAAGACAGCACCTGCAGGTGGAACTCCAGGGAGAGAATCACTGCCATGCAGTGATGCCCAGATACCTTGGACACATGGTAACATCAATTGGGGGAAATACGTGAAATACTACTTAGACAAAATTTTTTTAGCTATCAATATGCAATTTCACTTTTTTCCATTGTTCTTTGCTCTTAACTGTGTATACACGCACTTCTTGAACACATCAGGGAAGAGGCGACCTTAAATACAGCACTGGCAAAATTTCAGGTGTCATGTACTTTCAAGTTTCACTACTATTACATCCAGGGATGCTCTTCTGTCAGATTACAGATATTTGAAAGAAACTGCAGTACAAACAAGTAAAGCTTGTTAAAAATATCTAGGGCATCTTTCCTCTGACCCCAGACCACCATAACCAAACATGTGACCGAAGGGTCAACACATCTATTCTTTAGCAACAGAATTAAGTCCCTGTGTATGAACATTTTGTGGGGAAAACAACGTCATAAAACACACACAAACACAACAATGCTTCGTCTTTTTGATGTTAACTTCTGCAAAATGTGCTGGGTGAGCAAAACCACAGGAAGAATTGTTGTACACAGAAGCCGATGAAAAATCACAGGGCTCTCTGTGAGCGAAGAACAGTCCCACTGGGGACTGGGCAAATGACTCAGCTGCAAGCAGGAGAGGAGGAGCCTATTCGTCATTCTCCTTTCCTCCACAGGAGACAGGAATACAAACAAAGCAGGCATGATTTTGCATTATCTTCTGACTTCTGAGCAAAAGAAGAAGTATCTTTTTAATACTGAAACAATGGTCTTTGTTGAAATATTTTAGAAAATGAAAGAGCAGAACAAGTTAAAGAGAAAACAACAACAGACATATGTGTTTTGAGGGTTGGGTAGTGGGAAGGAGGCTGCCTGACATGGTTTTAAGGACATACCTGAGAGTTAAGATAGGGTATTGGGCAAGATGTTTTCAAAGGTGGTGACCAAAATGTTGATGCAAAGCCCCCAAGAAGCAATAATAAACAATTCTCTTGTTGCTTTTGTTTGGGGCAACCCAACTTGGGAACCTCGAGAATACAGAAGCAAAAGCTATTAATGAAAGAGGCAGCTTCTTCATTTAAAAAATAAAATTGTTTTGAGAATTAGAGGAGCTAACAGATTATTATTCTCTTTCCTTAAACTACTACCAAAGTACCCTGAGGCTGTCCGTAGTCTTTGGAGGGTGAAAACTGGAGGAGTCAATGAGTTACTTCACCAGTAACGAAACTGTCAAAAGCCTCTAGAAAACTAAGTATAATGTTTCAAAATACTGAACCACCAAGAAAAATAATGGTTTCCTAAATTTAGTTTTCAATTGGTTACTTCCTGAATATTTTTCTCAAGGATGTTAACTGTTAACACTTTATTGGCTATGATATTCAGAAATTCTACAAATCATTATGCTGTTATTTGGTAATAGAAGTAATAAGGACGAATAATAAACAACCATTGCTTCATTTAATCCTCACAACAAACCACTAAATAAGGTAGATTCTATCATTTCTATCTATAAAGGAGAAAACTGAGGCCTGCTGACATTTAAGGATTTCATATAAGTTGACAGGTTAGTGAGTAGAAAAGTTAGGATTTGAACCCAGGTCTATCTGACTCCATGGCCTTTGCTTTTGTGCCATGTGACAGTGTCTGCTTTTCTACAAAGGGAAGAATTCCAGAGTTTTAAATCATGAAAAAGGTCTATTTCTAAGTTTCTGAGATGCTAAAAATGAATCAAACTCTTTAAACTGTAGTTAAAATTCTTAAGAATTTCACATTTAACTAAAGGTACTTATTCATCCTTAGTTCAGATCGAAGGGCAACAGAAAAGATACAGCCCTTCCAGTTTGGCAGCATTACAAAGAAGTTCGTAAACACTATTCAACCGCTTTTCGTTCACGTGACCTTTTAGTTGAAGGTTGCCTGTTGGGTCGGTTGGTGGTTGAAAATTAAGCTTCTATGGTTGAACACTTGCATTTTGACAGCACGTTTCAAAGGAAAGATAGGGAGAACAGAGTTGGGTTAGAAAAGAGGAAAAAAAATAAAACAAAGCAGTTAAGATCAGAATAATTTTCTATTTATTAAACTTAAAAAGATTTACAGGAGAAATTGAAATGAGAGCCTGGTTTGAAGTGTGAGCTACATGGATATACAAGGTCTGTCCAGAAGGTACCCAGCCATGTCATAGAAAAATAGAGACGTTTATTGAACAAGATAAAGAAACACTGTTAACAGGACAATGATGCCTTGGTCCCTTCGAAGTAGGCACTTTGGGATCTCACACAGTTTTCTCAATTGCCATCAGCTACCTGTCATATTTTCCTGAATCTCATACATGGCCTAGAATCTCTTCTCTTTCAAAACTGATTATAGTTTTGAGAAAAGCCAAAGTCACAGGGTGCCAAATCTAGGCTACAGCGGGGCTGAGTCACCTGAGTGATTTGATGTTACACAAAAAATCTCTGTATGAGATGTGATGCATGAGCAGGCACATTGTTGTGATGAAGCTGCCAATTATCAGTTGTCTACAGCTTCAGCCTTCTGAATGCACAGTTTCTGTGGAAGAATATTCAAGCTTAACACAAATTTTGATGCAGATTCATTGCTCTACTCGCTCAGTCATTTCATAATGCAATGGCCACATAGTACACATGCTCACTCAGTGATGCCCACAGCCCCCACTGAATAGTACAGTGGAGTCATCATTGTTCACACATGCACATTCCAGTCCACTCTCCTTGGCTGCAAGGTTACATTGATGTTGTGCAAACTGTTCTTGTTATATTAACAGTGGTTTGACTTTTTTCAGACAGACCTTATATAAAGGTAAACTGGCATGAAGAGGTCAGAAAAGAGAAAACACAAATACAGGAGGGAATTGGTAAGAACACCAAGGCGGGGTGTTACAAGGTGTAAGAAATGAGTCCTGTTGACAATGATCTTGTGGCCTGTATTAATAATACAGCAAGGTTGCAGGGAGCAAAGGACTCTCAACTAGGTCTCCTGACCCATGCTTACCTGTCCGACCCTGGCTTACACACCTTTCCCCCAACTCACTATGTTGTGGTCAATGCTCTGTTCTTTACCTAACAAGCTCTTTTCCACTTCAGGGATTTTCCATCTGCTAGTCTTTCTGCCTGAAGTATTCATTTCTTATGCTTCATAAGGAAATCTTATACTTAATGACTCAGTTTAATGATTACCTCCTGAAAAAACCTTCTCTGACCTTCTTCTTAATTTCTATCATTGCACATTTTTTTAATCCTTCACAGCACTTCATAATTTGTATTCACATATGGATGCACTTGTTTCCTTGTATATTAGTTTACTTTCTGTCTTCCCCAAAGGAAAAAAAAACTGCTGTGAGAACACAGCCCAATGTCAGTTGTGGGATCTTGGGTAAGTGACTTAAAATTTCTGAGATGTAGTTTCTTGAATTATAAAATTTGGTAATAATAGTATCTATCTTATAAAATTATTCAGAAGAAAAATTAACATGAATTAGAATAAATACAACTCTTCCTATTGTTTTGAAATAAATCCAAAAATATTCCCACATTTGGAATTAAATATGGAATCAAGTTTCTACACAAGTTGAAAAGGGGATGATGCCAAATTGGTTTTGTCGGTCTTGGGGATGATTCCCTTCAACTTAATTTAGAGAGAGGGCCTCTCTCTGGGTTGACTCAGAGCTCTTGCTGTATGACTTCTGGATTGTGAGGGTAAAGAAAATCTGGATAGTTGCCTTTACCTGAAAATGGAAAGTAAAGATTATATCTAGAATTGTTCCATCTGGGAGCAGAGAAAAGACTGGGCGCTGCAATGGCACAGAACAGAAATTTCTTGGACAACAGGGAAAAGTGCACATACTCCATGGACTAGATGCGGTGCCAGAGGTGGGCAGCTGGTCAAGTATCCCCATTGAAAGGACTCTATTCAAGGGGCCCACCTGCTTCTAAACAGAGGGATGGACCACTGATTGCCCAGGGTTGAGGGAGAGAGTTAAATGTAGCCATGCAGAGGAAGTACTGCTTCCATCCGAAAGACCACAGTGTTGAGTTGGCCAGAAGGAAGAGCTCTAAGGAACTCACAAATGTCTCAGGGAGGAGGAGGCACCGGGTTTCAATTCCAAGGGTATTGAAACCAGATTACAATGATCTCATGCCATAAAAGTATACACTTTATGATATAGTTCAAGAAAGGTGTAGAAAAAGACGAAGCAAAGAATTTGAGCAAAGAGGCAAATTGTTGCAGATATGCTGGTCTGAGGCAAGATGGAGCTGAAGAGGGGAAGGCATTTTAAATCATACAAGGGCCCAGAGTTTTTATTTTATACTTAACTGTATTTAAGTTATGGGAACGGCACTTTGGAGTAGACTTTAAATTACAATAGGTGACATGACTGAGATTCTGCCAAAGGCAGGTTAAATTTATCCTGAGAGTGGTTTGTGGGAGCACAAAGAAAAATAAAGTTGGTTCATGTTTTGACCTTACTAAATCCAGTTCATTCAACAAACTACATATGGATTGATACAAAATACTTCAAACAGCATTGGAGTTTAATGAACGGAAAATATCTCAATATCTGGCACACAATAGGTGCTTGGTATGTATTATTCCTCATTGTTATGTATTGCTCCTTTATTTCAATGACAAATTCTTCTGAAAATATAGCATAAAATTTTAAATAATTTTGAATCTCTTCCTTAAATATCCTACAGAATATTTCATACCATCATAACTTTTACTGAATCCTTTACAGAATAAAAGCCTAGATGGAAGTCAGTCTTTCCTCAGTATGATTTATTATAAGATTGGTGAGGTTCTGGAAAATTTCTTCATCTCAAGGTTAAAATGCAAGAGCATATAAATTTGTACCCAGTGCACTGTACCCACATCCTAGAGGAGTCATCAAGTAGCCAGAGAGTCAGAGCCCTCCGATAAATCAGAAAGATTGCTCATAGAAACGGTGATGGGCCTGTCTGGCACCCTCAAATTGAGTGTGAATGGAGTGGAAGACCACCTCATGCTTTTTCTGGGGAATTTTTTATAGTTATCTTAAGTGATTGTCTGTGTACAAATTACTTCATGCTCATATTCTCCAACATAGCTCTTCTTTCTCTTCCACCTACCCTCTGACATAGACTCTTGCAGGTGAACATGTCTTAAGACTTGAGTCAAATGAAGCTTCTCAGTAACAAGCTCCTGAATCCTTGTGGTAACAACAAAGAGCTCACTGTGCTCATAACAAGGCCCCGTGTTCTAGCATCAGGTAGTTCTCATTGTTTTTATACTTTTCTTTTCACTAAGCCAAGGTCAACTACCCAATCATACCTATTCTCCCTAGTTCTGCCTTCCATATTGACAATGCTTTTGTGTTACAGCACTGTTCTCATTTACTCAACACATATTTATTGGGCACTTGTTCCATGAGAGCTGCTTTTGTAGGTGCTTAAGGGCACAGCAATGAACTAAGTCAAGTGTTCTGCCCTCTGGTATGGGGAGCTTCTATTCTATTTAAACAAATGACTAAATTATTAATATAATGCCTGGTGGTGATACATGTTATGAAAAAAAATAAAGCCCTGAATATAGAGAGGGAAAAAGTCATGTGAACATTGTTGAAAGAGGGTTCTAGACGTAAAGAACAAGTACAAAGGCCCGAGGAAGAAACGTGGTTAGAACTTTGGGTCAACTACAAGAAAGCCAACATGACCGAAGCCTCATGGGTAAAGGAAGAGTGAGAGGAAGTAAAATCAATGAGGCAGCCATGGACCTATAGACTGCGGTAAGGCCATAAGGTTTGATAACATGGGAGGAGAAGCTAGTGAAGAGTTCGAAGCAAAAAGTTGAGTGGACATAATCTGATTTATGCTTTTAAAAACTATTTCTGACTATTGTGTAGAGAATAATAGATTGTAGAAGAAGCAAAGTGGAAATACAGACTAGCTTGAACATTATCACAATAGCCTGGGCAAGAGGTGATGGTGGTTTGGATTAAGGCAGCAAGAGCAGAGTTGGTGAAGAGTGACTTGATTCAAGGTGTATTTTCAGGGCAGTGTTGACAGGATTGCCAATGAAGTGACTGCAGAGTATGAGAAAGAGAAATCAAGGATAACTGGTACATGTTTGTCCTAAGCACCTGAGTGCCACTTAATGACCTAGGGAAGACTATAGGAAGAACCAGTTAAAATTTAGTCATTGGACCAGATTAAATAACCTAGGAGGAGAGGTAGCTAGAGAAATAAGTACGTACCAGCATTGAGTCCTAGGAAACTCTAGGCTTTAGAAGTAAAAAAAAAAAAAAAAAAAGAAGAAAAAGAAAATGTTTGAAAACCTCTGTAATTTCCTCCCTTCAACTTAATCCTCACATATCTTTTGAGATCATATTATTGGAAACCCAAAGTAGATTTTTCCTGGGAAAAATATCTGATATCCTTTGTGAAAATGAAATGTTATTGGTAGGACTTGGGAACGAAGGTCGAAAAAGTAAGCCAGCAGCCTCAGGTTGTTTTCTAAGAACACTGCCTAAATAGATTAAATGTTCCGCTCTAACTCGAAGGTATCATGAGTACAAATGGCAGGAGCAAAATTGAAGCTTTTCACCATCAGCTATTCTATTTTTGCCCGTACTGTTCTTAACAGTTATGTTTTATCCCTGAGAAATTGTATTGAATTTATAACTAATGTCCAGGATGACATTTTTCTCAAGTTTCCTTAAATCACAAGAGTTTTCTTAAGAAAACTTCCAGATAAAAGTTTTAAAAGGTGTGAATCACAATAGTGAGGAATTATACCACCAAGTAGGCATGATTCCTCATCAAATGGGTCATGGCACCTTTTGTGAATGAATAGAGACTAATTTCCAAGTGCTGAAGGAAAGAGTTTGATGGGAGCAATTCAGTTTCATCAACCGGTTAGTGAGCTGCCAAACACTCAACTGTCACATTTGGCTTCCGAGTACTCATCCAAAGTATACCCCTTCTGAAGCCTGATCTAATGGGGCCATCAGGCAATGATCACTATCAATCTTGCTAAGGCCATCTGAAAAGCCTGTTGCCAGTAACAATCTGCAGTAGAAATGAGAATGACAGATAATCACACAAATGAATACTCTGCTAAGCTATTTAGAGCAATGAAGAAATCCGTGTGATAGCAGACCTAAAAAATTTTTATTAATTCATGTAAATGCAGAGTCTCAAAGGGTTAGTTTCATATTAAATAAATGAGAAAAATGTAAATTTTATTTTAAATTTAGGCAGAGTGTTGATACTTTAGAAAATTATGCACCTTTTCTTCTAACATCTCTCTCCTTTAAAAAAAGGAAAAAAATAAAAAAGAACCTCGCACTGTTTCAATTGCTCAGAAAATCAAAGTACAAATACCTGGGAAAGAATAGAGTAACAAAGAAAAAACAGTTGAAGTTTCTGAAGACAAGATCCATTAAAAAAAGTCATTTTTTAAAATGAAGGGTAGGTTTGACAGACAGGGAAAACAATAGTTTTGAATTGTCTTGGTTTAAGTGAGACTATTCCGAATGTGTATAGTATACTGATTTAAATGTGCAAAACTATGGTTAAGGCAGGTCTGACTGAAGGATTGTACTTTTAAAGGTTTTAATAATTTTACAATGGACATTGAAGGAGAGAGGAACGTCTTATTCACTGTTATATTTCCTGGCCCATGGTGAGAGATATTAAACTAGATTTTTGTTGAATGTATTGAACTCAGTCTACTCAGCATTTCTCTATCTAGCCAAACATTTTTCAGGTTATATATCAAGTGGTGTTCCTTTCGATTTCCTCATGTATTTTTACACTTTTAGGTTTATAAAAGGTAATGTTAGCTTATGTCTTATGACTGGTTTTCAACTCATTATACATAGTATTTTTTACTTTTTATAATAAGAAAATAAACCCTTTAAAAAAAACTGTGAATGCTCAACATCACTAGTCATCATGGAAATGCAAATTAAAACCAGAAGGAGATACCATTTTATACCTGTTAGAATGGCCACTGTCAAGGAACCCATATATCTGAAGGAACCCAAAACACTAATTTGAAAGAACACAAGTACCCCTATGTTCATTGCAGTGTTATTTACAATCACCCAACTATGAAAGCAGCCCAAGTGTCCCTCAGTAGATGAGTAGATAAAACAACTATGGGACATTTACATAATGGAATATTATTTAGCCATAAAAAACACAGTTTTATCCTTTGTGACAGCATGGATGGACCTGGAGAACATCATGATAAGTGAAACAAGCCAGTCAGAGAAAGACAAATACCATATGATTTCACTCCTATATGGAATCTAATGAACAAATTGAACTAACAAGCAAAATAGAAACAGGCTCATAGATAGAGAGCAGGATGACAGCTAGGGGTAGGCTGGGTTGGGAATGGAGGGATTGAGCCAAAAGGGAAAAAGGACTCATGGACATGGACAACAGTGTGGTGATTGTGGGGGGCGAGGGAAGAGGGGTATAAGGGGATTATATTATGGAAAAATACAATAAAGATAAATAAATTAATTAAAAATAAAACTGTGAATTTTATTTTGCTGGTAGTATTTATATTGCCATGATATTTTCTTTAGTGTATCTTTGCTCATCTTTCTATCTCTAAATTTTCTTTAAAATTATTTTTTGTTATTTTAAAATATGTAATATGTATACATGATAGAAACTCCAAAAGGAACAAAGATGCATAGCAAAGAAGTTCGTTTTCCTCACACACAGCTTCTTTCTCTGGGGCAACCACTGTTAACCAGATTCTTTTCTAGATATGTTCTATCTATATAAAAATGTATTGTTTATTTTAACTTAGTGTTGTATGAATCTATTAACATTTTTGTAGCCATTCCTTTGTCATTTTTTGATACTAGAGACATTTTTGCAATTAACTTTGTTATTTCACACATATACAAATTCATTTCCAAGATGAATTCCTACAACTAGAATCCAAATAGTTTGAGCATTTAAAAAGTCAGAGGTATTTTAACATTCTCTTCAATACGAGGGAGCCTCTTACACCACACCTGCCACCACAGGGAAGGCCACAGTTTTAAATATAGACAAATGAAAACAATGCACTTTTAATTTGCAATTCTTTCATTCCAAGTAAGGTTGAGCATCATACAAAGGTCTGATAGATTTATTGGGAATATCTTCACTCTATGATTTTTTTTTTTAATGAAGAAAAGCTTCTAGTTTTAATACAGTTCAATTTACTCATTTCTACCTTTGTTGTTGAATGCTTTACTTATTAATAAAATAAAATAAAAATGCGATTAACTTATTTTAGTTTAGATTATGAAGATCCAACTTAATTTTTTAAGGTAGATGCACAGTTTTCTTTATATGACTTATTAAACAAGCCACCTTTTCCCACTTATTCAAATACTATATAGATAGTATAAATTTCATATATTAATTTCTTATCTATTTTGAATTTTCATAGTCTGTTACTTTGATATACCTTTGAACTTTTAATTGTTATAGCTTTATAATATTTGAAAATATATGGTAGGCTAGGACCTACCTTATTATTATTTTTTTTCTAATTTTTTGGCTATTGTGGTTTATTAGTTTTTCTAAATAAACTATAGAATAAAAAATTTCTCATTAGTATTTTCACTTTAAAATTTTAGTGGGATGGCTGGGGTTGTAGGACAGTTTGGGGGAGGAAATGCAGACAACTGTACTTGAACACCAATAAATTTTTTAAAAACTATAAAAGTTAACCTAAACAAAATTTTAGTGTAAAAGTGAAAATTGACAGTGTTTGATGTTGCATCTTTCTTTGTAACGTTCCCTTCTTGCATGTTCCTTAGCAGTCTTTTTAAAGTTACTTTTATATAAACCTCACATGTTCATTCTTAAGTGTTTACAATTTTTGTTCCTAAAGTAAATGATCTATTTTCTTCCTTTATATCTTTTAATGGGTTACTGAGTTTATATATGTGCATGTGATGTTATATGCTATTGATTTCTGCATATGAATTTTATAACTAGCCATGTTATTGTATTCCTTAATTGTTTGAAATAATTTATTGTTGGATGATTTCCTTTGGTTTATCATCATAAATAAAGTTAAACATTTTTACCTTTTCAACTTATAATCAAATGTACCTTAAACAATGTAAATAATAGTTATGATAAAGGACATATTTTAAGAAAGTTTGCATGGCTGACAATATAATTTTTGGACCCTTGGCTGGGCCTAGTTACCTTGGACCATCAGCTCTTTTTTCTTAGGTCCTGGAGCTCCTGTTTCGTGTAGCTTTAAAACATTCCTCTTTCTCTTTATTTATTTAAGTCTGTGCTCACCATGATTATCTTAAGCTTTGCTTTTTGCTACTAATCTCAGTGACATCTATTTTTCCTGTTTATGATATATCTGTATAGCTTCTGTAATGATGGTAGTTAGGCATTTTATTGAGTTCCTTAGGTCTACAATTTTTCTTTGCAGCTCGGTGTATAGTGTTATAATTTTGTTTCTCAGAACTTTTTTTCTCAGCACTTCTTTTTATTGAATTTATATTTTTTAAGTTGTTCTATAGTAATAATTATGAGTAGTTTCTATCTGTTCCATAATTTTAGATTGAGCCATTTGTCTTTTATCTTTTATTTTTTCTAATCCCCCATTTTTTTCTTTTTCTTGCAGGTGATGAGGATCCAGATTACAGAGGGTTAAGAGCCTGAGTTCTAGAGCCAGATGGATTAGTATCTGGGCTCTGACACCATTAGTGTGATTTCAGGCAAGTTTTTGAACCTCCATATTTGAACACATAATAAAAGTACTTCACGCAGAGTCATACAAGGGCTAAAAGAGGTAAACATATAAACACTTACAGGAATGCCTAATACCTGGTAAGTGCTTAATAAATTAGATTATAGTGGTGATGATTCATTTGCATTTTGATTGTGGTGTATTTACAGAGTTACTAACCTTTTTTTTCAATCTTTAATTTATTTTAATTGTTGTTCAAGTACAGTTTTCTGTCTTTTACTCCCATCCCAGCCCACCTCCCTCCCATTTCCACCCCCCTTAGTTTTTGTCCATG
>PVKM010019388.1:11435-24347 GCA_004027735.1 Carollia perspicillata
TTTATATTTTGCTTGCTTGTTTGTTTTGTTGCTTAGGTTCCTGTTAAAGGTGAGATCATAAGGTATTTGTGTTTTACTGCCTGGCTTATTTCACTTAGCATAATGCTCTCCAGTTCCATCCTGTTCCATGCTGTTTCCAGTTCCATGCTGTTTGTTGCAAAGGGTAGGAGCTCCTTCTTTCTTTCTGCCACATAGAATTCCATTGTGTACATGTACCATAGCTTTTTGATCCATTCATTTACTGATGGGCATCTAGGTTGCTTCCAACACTTGGCTATTGTAAATTGTGCTGCTATGAACATTGGGGTGTATAGGTTCTTTTGGATTGGTGTTTCAGGGTTCTTGGGATATAATCCTAGCAGTGCAATTGCTGGGTCAAAAGGCAGATACATTTTTAGTTTTCTGAGAAAATCCCATACTGTTTTCCATAGTAGTTGTACCAGTCTGCAATCCCACCAGCAGTGAACTAGGGTCCCCTTTTCTCCACAACCTCTCCAGCACTTGTTGTTTGTTGCTTTGTTTATGATGGCCATTCTGACCAGTGTAAAGTGGTATTTCATTATGGTTTTAATTTGCATCTCTCTGACAGCTAGCAGTATTGAGCATCTTTTCATGTGTCTTTGGATCCTCTGTATGTCCTCCTTAGAGAAGTGTGTATTTAAGTCCTTTGCCCACTTTTTAATTGGGTTGCTTGTCTTCTTAGAGTGGAGTCGTGTAAATTCTTTGTATATTTTGGAGATTAAACCCTTGTCTGAGGTATCATTGGCAACTATGTTTTCCCATACAGTTGGTTCTCTTTTTATTTTAATACTGTTTTCTTTAGCCATGCAGAAGCTTTTTATTTTGATGACATCCCATTTGTTTATTCTTTACTTTATGTCACTTGCTCTAGGGTACATATTAGTAAAAATGTTGCTGTGTAAAACATCTGAGATTCTCCCGCCTATGTTCTCCTCTAGGACTTTAATGGTGTTACGGCTTATATTTAAATCTTTTATCCACCTTGAATTTATTTTTGTGTATGGTGTAAGTTGGAGCTTGAGTTTCATTTTTTTTGCACATAGTTCTCCAGTTCTCCCAACACCATTTGTTGAAGAGGCTATTTTGACTCTATTTTATGTTGCTGCCCCCTTTGTCTAATATTAACTGACCATAGAGACTTTGGTTTATTTCCAGGCTCTCTGTTCTGTTCCATTGGTCTATGTGCCTGTTTTTATGCCAGTACCAGGCTGTTTTGATTACAGTGGCCTTGTAATACAGTTTGGTATCAGGTATTGTGATCCCTCCTACTTTGTTCTTCTTTCTCAAAATTGCAGCAGCTGTTTGGGGTCATTTATGGTTCCATATAAATTTTTGAAGTGTTTATTCTATGTCTGTGAAATATGCCATTGGTACTTTAATAGCTATTGCACTGAATCTGTAAATTGCTTTGGGTAGTATGGACATTTTGATGATGTTAATTCTTCCGATCCGTGAACACGGTATATGTTTCCATTTGTGTCTTCCTTGATTTCTTTCTTCAGTGCTGTGTAGTTTTCTGCACACAGGTCTTTTACCTCCTTGGCTAGGGTTATTCCTAGGTATTTTATTTTTCTTTTTGCTATATCAAATGGGATTTTTTTGAGTTACTAAGTTTTTCTCATCCTGCTCATGCTTGGGCAGCCCACAGACAGTCTGTTTGTTCTGATACAGTGTATGCCACCAATTTACCCTTTTTCTAAACTTATAATTATTTTGTTTTTCTTTCAGACTTACAGTGGGGGAGGTTTTCTAATCTGTGCCTGAGGCAAGAGCTGAAGAAAGAGCTGGGGAGAGCTCGATGGAGTTTGGAGTCAAGTGTGCCATTTCCTTCCTTAGAACACCCCAATTAAACCTTTTGAGATTCTTATTAAATGTGCAATGCCAAAGTGCAATCAGTTGGGTAATTTCTGTAATTCAGAGTCTATGACTACAGTACCTTAACTTTCATCAGATAATATCAGCTTTGCTGCTCACGGCCCTCACTTTAGATTTTCCCAACAGCAAGTTTCAACTAATGTTTGAAAAAAGATAAAGCTGTCAGCTTAGCATTCTCCGCTCCAGACCTAGTGCTGTTGATCAGAAGTCTGGAGATTTTTGTCAATAAGCTACATAGTTTCAGGAGGAGAATGGGAGTGGAGAAGCATCTGACCTTTCCAAGTCTGTGCCACTGTTTCTTTCCTTTGCCATAGTTTTTTAAGGGTAAATAAGTTGTATTTATTCCTTCTTTCATCACTGTTAGCAAATGTTTCTGTTGTTACCAGTTTTCCTTATGGTTTGTTCATTTTGTGAGTTACTATAGGAGAAAATTTCTTTGAGCAGATATGATTAATCTGCTCTCATAACCTGGATACCTGTTTTTCAGTAGTATATACCGAATTTTTCAGATCATAAGATGCACCTAGGTTTTAGAGGAGGAAAACAGGAAAAAAATTGGAGCAAAAAATGTGGTAAAATATTTAATAACATAAATAACACAGGCTGCTGCCCTCCCCTCCTGACAGCGAGCCAGGTAAGCTACATTCAGACTATAAGATGCACCCCCCATTCCTCCCAAATTGGGGGGGGGGCAGAAAAAAAAGTGCATCTTATAGTCTGAAAAATACGGTGTGGTGGAAAAATTTGTTTATAGGCATTAATTTTATCTTTATCTTTCCATTATTTTTAAACCCAATTTTTCCTTATATCTGTGGTTTCCATTTTCATCTCTGTGTGTACTGGGAAAATACGTGTCCCTGCCCAGTTCCAGTCTTTTTGTAAGAATTTTGTGGATCTATCTTCAGGTCACCTGTAACTGACATGAATGAGGAAAAGCTGGCTAATATGAACTACTGTGAAACTGCTATTAAGAATGGTATCAATAGCACTGGATATTAGGCTCCATTCACCAATATTAAATTTAATAGATATATATGTAAATTTATAAATTTACACTAAAAACCAATGATCCTGACATAGATGTAATATATTTGATAGCTAGTAGTTCATATGAAGTGTTTTAATGTCCATAATCTTTATATGAACCAAAGAAAAGAGTCTTAAAAGCAAAGCTGACACAACTTTATATTATATTACATTAATAGCACATGGAGTTCACATACAGAACTCTGCTCACCGTGGTCTGTATTTACAAGCATGCCAAGGAATCTCTTTATACAATTCTATCTATTGTTATTTGGGCAGAATATTACGAGACTTGAAAAAACTCACAGGATGAAAACAGTAAAATAAAGGGTCTGAAAATCATGATGTATCAAGAATGGTTAATAAACTTGGCTTCCTTAGTCTAAAGAAGAGAGAACTAACGGTAGCCTGGGCAGTGGCCTGCAGATGTGTAAAAGGCTCTCCTGTAAAGAATGTCCATATAGCTAGAGAAGGTAGAACTAATATTACTGGGCAATGTTAAAGGAATTGCAGCTCTCAGATCAATTATGAAAAAAATAAAAACAAATCCAATAATTAGGGTAGTCTCCCAAGTGAACAGTTACTACCAGTGTTAGAAAGCTGTTTCTTCCCAGAGCATTGAAGCAGAATTTGAAGTCTTGGTCAAGGTTTCCTTGCAAAAGCTATGCAAATATTTACCCACTGGAATTGTAATTATCTACGCATACAAACACTTCACACACTGTGCTCAAACCACTATCCCCTTTGAGGTTACAACCATGTCTCCATCTACAACTACTGGTCCTGTAGTCTGAGGCATTCGCTTAATGTTTTGCTAAACACATGCAAAAGTGTGTACTTTGAGAAATTAGAATATTTAAAACCTAAGAGTTCTTGCAATGAAAATCATTATTAAAAAAAAAACTGGTACCACATTCAGTTCATTCAAATAAATGCATCTACAAAGGTTAAATTTTCCCATATGACTCAACTACTTATGAATTCAACACATATTTTTAGATTCCTGGGAAGTAATTACTGAACTCTTTCTTCCTAGGACTAATGGACTACGTGGAAAAAGGTATAGGTCTTCTTCATTCATGACTGTAAGACACTGACTTACCTAGAAAATGCATGTAGTCTGCTTTCTTTGTTATTTTTACTCTTCTTTCTACCTAACTCTTCTCCTTTTAGCACCGACTGACAATTCTCACCTTTCCTAATATCATCATATTGTGCAAATTTCCAACTTACAGTAGATTCTTGGTGGGATCTAAGTGGTTAACCTACATCATATTCCATGTTTAAACATCTCCAAAATAGCTTTCTTTATGGATGTTAGAAATAGAGATTTTATTTTATCGTTCCTGTTAACTTTTATGTAAGAGATATAATGTTAAAAATTCCTAGCTGCACTTGAATTGTGCTTAGAGACAAGATGTAGTATAAGGCTTTTGACTGACAGCTGATAGCATTAGGAGCCATGGTCCATGAATAAAAAGTATTGCAAACTTTAATTTTATTGGACCTCGATGTTCTATAACAGGAGAAGAATTTAATCTACATTGGTTGATGAACTAGGGAACCAAAATGTAAATCCATTTACATTAGTTAGCAGACCATGATGAATTTAGCATGAAGTCAGTGCCAGCCAGCGGAGGAAGCCTGTGTTATTGCAGTCTAGATATATGCCAGTGTTCTAAGCAGGTATTTGGGAGAAAGGCCAACACTTCTTTATTATTGTCATTCCTTTGATTTAGCACTTAGAACTGATTGGTCTCATAATTGTTAAAATAACGCATGTTAAAATAACTTATTGAATAAATGGATGATTATTTTCTGTACTTCTGTGCTTCTTAGAAAAGTAAACAAGCAAGAAGAACAGTTTAAATTAATTGGACACTGAGATGTACAAACAATTTAAATTTATTAGGCATTGAGAGGTACAGTGTATCTCATTTAATCCTTAAAATTACCAAGGTAGCCATTTAATATGCCCATTTAATAGTTAGGTAAAGCAATGGCTGGGGTTGGAGGAAGTGATGGGGGGTAGATGCAGACAACTGTATTTGAACAACACGAAAATAATTTATTTATTTTTTCTTTTTAATATATTTTATTGATTATGCCATTACAGTTGTCTCACTTCCCCCCTTCACTCCCCTCCATCCTGCCCACCCTCTCCCACCCACATTCCCTCCTTTAGTTCATGTCCATGTGTCATAAGTTCTTTAGCTTCTACATTTCCCACACTACTCTTGCCCTCTCCCTGTCTATTTCCTCCCCACCGCCTATGCTACTTATTCTCTGTACCTCCTTCCCCACCCTCTCCTCCCACTCCCCTGTTGCTAACCTTCCACGTGACCTCCATTTCTGTGGCTGTGCTCCTGTTTTAGGTGACCGCTTATTGTGCTTTTGTTTTAGGTGTGAATATTAATAACTGTGAGTTTGCTGTCTTTTTACTGCTCATATTTTTTATCTTCTTTTTCTTAGATAAGTCCCTTTAACATTTCATATAGTAAGGGCTTGGTGATGATGAATTCCTTGAACTTGACCTTACCTGAGAAGCACTTTATCTGCCCTTCCATTCTAAATGAAAGCTTTGCTGGATAAAGATTTAAACTTAGGTGCTAGTCAAAATCCTAAAGTGTTTTCATGAAATTGATCAGAAAGATTTCTAGTCATAGTACTTACCATGGCAATATTATTTTCTTTTGAAACTTTAAAAAGTGCTATACAGGTAAATATTTACCTCAGCAAATACCCACAGCTAGGTAAAGAGAGTTTTCTGTGTGAATTACAAAACTCTTGAATGTAAAAAAAAACTCCATCCAGTACAATTAAATTTTTTTAAAATCCGAAGTTTCCATAGTAAAAATAATTTCAACTTTAAAGATTTTTCAAGGAACCACTGATCATAAATTCTATTAAAAATTATGAGCTAGCTTTAAGCAGCTACGAGATAAACTAAAAACAAAATGAAAAGGAAAACACCATTGGCCATATGTTAGCCTCAAATGGCAAATCAGAGACGTGGCTTCGTTTCTTAATTTCCAAAAGAATTCAGCAAAAGTAATCAATTGTTTTACTCTTTCATAATGTTATAATGTACAAAACAGTGGGGGGGTTAGAGGGGCAATATTTGTAGTTTGTTTTTCCATGAGTAAAAATCACTTTCTACAATATCTCAGGAGAGAAATTTTTTGCAGATATCATTATAAAGATGGACCAAATATTAGCTAAAAGAAAGAGCATTCCAATCCACCAGCACATACTTTTTATCCAGAAATAATCAGAAACGAACCACGTACATATTCAAGAAATTCTACAGAAAGTTCTTGGGAACATGGTGAACTCATCAATGTGTTGTAAGGATTTATTCTTGGGGTGGGAGGGAAGGCAAAGAGGCAGTAATTTAGCCACAATTTATTTCCAAGAAGACTATTTTCCTGGCTTAACACAAATAGGCATTTTAAAAAAATTTTTGAATATTATATTTCAATAAAAGGTTGCACTACACATGCACTCACTCAAATCTCCTTGAGTTCCCAAGGAACAATTTTGGTAAATCAAAAGGACTCAGGACATTTTAGCATTGAAAGAAAAATGTAGTGTTTTGAGATCTTATACCAAACAGGTAAATTTGCCATTTATTCTTATTAAGAGTCAAACCGCTGTTAAGAATGGCCCTTTAACACAAATAGGTCTACCTACCACTTAGAACTCAGTAGCCAGGACACGGGCTTGAATAAAGAGTAAACTGTACCTTGCGTTCAGAGACACATTTGACCATGCATTAAAAATGAATACAAATTATAATTTATCCCGTGGCAAGAAAAAGGGAAATGTATGGTATCCTTCAATGCGGTGAATAGTTGGATGCTAGTATTCAAAAACAGTTGTGTAACCTTTGTGTTTAATTTTTACCCAGTGGTTTGATAAATTGCTTTGGTACAAATTGCTGAATTCTGGACAACTGAAAACTTTGCAAAACCTAAACATTCCCAATTATTGTAGTTAGGTGGCAATAGATCATCAGCAAAGCTATCCATGGACAAGACATAAAAAGAAGTATTTCAATGTAGACAATCTCTGCGCTGTTAAGGGCAGTGCATTTAATTTTCAATTAGAATCTTCATTCATTCAATGTTCACTGAGCAAGTATTTGCTCGATACTAGGAGCTCTGGGATTCCATACCAAAAATCTAGTGGTAGAATGGTTATTTTATCAAATGACTGCCTCTGAAAACTGTCAGATGGATTTCTCACATCAATACCGAGAAAGTTCACTCTGGTCATATTAGTGTCAGAGAGAGAAAAGGACAAGCGCAGATGGAGGAACAAGAGGGCAGATCAGAGAGAGAACCTGAGTATGCAGATGTAGATAGTCCAGAAAACATTGAGTCAGACATTTGAGAAATTGTCTGTAGTGTGAGACAGATGTCAAGTTGATATTTAACCAAGCTGGACAACATATGTGTCAAAAGGTTTTAAAGAAAACAATAATACAAAAAGCTTCAGATATTTGGAAATTGGCTTTCGGTTAATTGGTCTGTTAAGCAAAGTGCTAGATGCTTCAAACGCTGTTTTGTCCCAATTTCTGGAATAGACAGTTTCTGTAATTTTTGAAAAAAAATGTAGGCCAAACCAATGGCTGCCCTCTTAAGGGACTCTCTTTGGCAGTGAAACAATTCAGCCTCTATCTTTGCCATTCCTTTTCCCTGATACCATAATGCAGCGACAGTGATCATTTGTCTTGGAATCTCCTCCATTTCTTCACACCAAACTTCCCCATTTCTACAAAGACTTGGTCACAGAATCGACATAGGGCTTGTACTTTCCTTTTAAGTGTTCGCTAAATGCTTTGAATTAAGCACAGAATAGAGATCATAACTCAGTGTCTTAAGTGTTAGAATTAGCAGTTTGTTAATGTCCTTAATTTGAGTCATTGCGATTTAGTTTTTCTATGCCCCATGGATCACGTAGATGGCCTGGTAACTAAAGAAGAGCAAGGAATAAAGCATGTTAGAAGTTCTTAGGAGTGAAATATTGCTTCTGATTGGGTCAGTTAGTGAAGCTATATGGAGGAGGTAGAATTAGATTGGCTTGGCCTGTGGGGGATAGAATGACATCAGTGGGTAGTAGTCCCAGTGGTAAGAGAAGGCATTCCAAAGGTGGGAAGGAGATGAGCAAAGTTCTAGAGGCATATACATAGAAACTGTGCATAGTCCAGCTCACCTGGATCAGGAGCTGCATCAATGGGAGAAAAGAGAAGGCTGGAAGTCAATATTGCTGCTGCAGGAGAGGAAATCATTGAGGACCTGAAATGCTACATTAAGAAATTTAGATTTTTACTACCTAGTGACAATGGGAAACCACTAGAGACTTTTGATGCTTGGAGAACAATTCACAGGGCTGTGATTTTGGGAAGACTGATTTAGGAGAGGTGTGTAGGGAGGGATTGGCCACGTAGTTTACTAGAGTAGATCAGACATAATACAGGTTGGGGAAAAAGTAGGTGTATAGTTGTGAATAAGTGAAACACAGAGTTTAGTCTTGTATTATTTATTAATATTGTATTGTTTTCCCTGTGAAAAAATGTAAAACCTACTTTTGCCCCACCCTGTAAAATAAAGATAAAAGCATCATAGTAATGGCAATAGGGAATTTAAACAGAAAACGAGTTATTTTGGAAGTAGATTCTAAAGGACATGATGCCTGACTTGAAAAAGGCAGGAAAGGTGAGATAAGGAGAAAAAAAAAAGAGCTTTGAGCTACAACATTCGCTGCATTTTTAAATCTTCACCAATACAAACCTCTATCTCTATAAACAGAAGATATCTAAAAACATTTAAAAAAATAACAAAGGAGAATGGCTGACATTTGTCACCTGAGAGACTTTACCACTTTCAACTTGCATTAAAGAATAACGTGGCTTAAATAGAGCCACAAGCAAGTCTACCTTTGGATATTAGTAAAGCTATGGCTTTCACACTTTTAATTTTAGGATTTGGACTTCAACTATATTATCCCTAAGCAAGGACAACTAAAAAAAAAGCATTTCATTTCCTATATAGCACAGGTGGCAAACACAAGGCCCACAGACTGAATGCAGCCCTTCACCTCGTTTCATCCAGTCTGGCACCTTGTTTCTACCCAGCAGCAGTGCCGAGCTCTTCGTCCCTAGTTAAGGAGTAGTTACATTTATACAGTCCCCAAATTACATTTGGCCTTTTGAAGGCAACTGAGAGGCTGATGTGGCCCCTGGTGAAAATGAGTTTGACACCTTTGATATATAGGTTTAAGCCGCAAAAACAACAGTCTGCACCTGTTTAGTTATATACCTCCTTAGAAGTTATGACTTAGAGTGTTCTTGGGAAAGTCACTAGAAAGACTTTTATTGCAAATCTATTTCCTGCGAAACCACATGTGTACTTCAGATTTTCTTCCTTGCCTATTTCTGGTTGCTTGGCAAGTTTAAATGGATTTGCCTAATCACTGCTTCCTGCATGATTACCATTTTTTTTCTCTGACTGACTGCCCACACACAGCCACCCCAGCTGCTTGCAATGACCAAAGCTGTAACTGTGAGGTTAGGAAAAAATTTATATATTGTTAAGAAAAGACATTCTAAAGCAGTATTGCATATTACTCAAATATTCGTTACTGAAATACATGGACATAAATCACCAACCAAATGATTTCAGTTGAATATTGGAAAGATTAGCCCTGCTATAAAGACAGATCAGATAACCAAAGGTCATTGAAGAAATAGGAATTCATACAAATATAGAATAAACACAAGGTATACACTGAAAAACTGTAAATTTAATTCTGCCTACGAAAAAGGACTCATGGACATGGATAACAGTGTGGTGATTGCTGAGGGGAAGGAATATAAGGTGACTAAATGATAATGGGAAAAATACAATAAAGACTCAATTAAAAAAGAATCCTTTGATATTTTATCTATGCAATAGGAAGGAATAACACTTTACCTTGTAACCCATGTAAAAACAAAGAAAACCAAAAACATCCCCCAATAAAAATAATCTGGGCATTACAACTATCTATAAAGAGGATTTAATAGAGCTCCTGGGCAAGATGGTGGTACAGGTAAACACTAGCACACATATCCTCTCACAACTATATCAAAATTACAACTAGAATACGGAACAACCATCACTCAGAATTGCCTGAAATCTAACTAAACAGAAGTCCTATAACTAAGGATATAAAGAAGCCATATCGAGACTGGTAAGAGGGATGGAACTCAAAAACAGGCTGGCCTCACACCCATTTGTGGCAGATAAAAATCAGGAGGGATGTCTCAGCTTCAGAGGTTCTCCTTGAGGAGTAAGGGGTCCCAGCCCCACATCAGAACCCCCAGCCCAGAGTTCCAGTGCCAGGAAAAGAAGTCCTCATAACTTTGAGGGTGAAAACCAGCAGAGATTGTGGCTGAGTGAGCCGGAGGGCTTCTGGAGTCCCAGGCATTTCTCTTAAAGGGCCCATGCATGGGACTTAGGCTCACTCACTCTGGGCTCCACTGCTGGGGCAGCAGCTTGAAAGGTACCAGGGACATACGGGAAGGAACTGAATTGTCTGGCTTCAGTACAAGGGCTGGAGAGGGGGCAGCTTCCTCCTAGACTTAAGTGCTGGCAGAGGCCATTGTTCCTTTGCTGAGTCCTCTGTGACAGAGCCAGTAGGCGGGCTTCATGTCCTAGTTTCCATCAACCTGGACTATACTGTTAGCCCCACCTAGGTGATTACCTGAGACTGCCCCACACAACTTGCAGGCCCATCAGTTCCAGTGGATTTTTCATAAAAATGGCCTTTCTTGGCTCATGCTGCAGACTTTCCTAAAATCTCTCAAACAAGAAGCATCTGGCCTTGGATTGCCCATACCTCTTGCTAAGTGGCCCAGGCCTTGGTTCCTAGCTTGGTCCCTCCTGAGCACATCAAAGTCCATCTGGCACAAGTAGCAGCCATCTACAGATGGCTCTATAGCTCATTCCTGAGTGGCCCTGAGAAGGGCATAGGTGGAATAATTGATTTTAGTCTGGACCTCCCAGGAGGAGCCAGAGCCAGTGCACCTGGTAGACAGATTCAGATCATGCCAAAGCACCTTCACAAGGGACACACTGAAGGGGTGGATTCAGTGGGAACCAGAATCCTTCTCAGTGGGGTCAACCCCTACACAGCAGACCCTCCATGGTGGTTGCCACCAGTCCTCAAAGCTAATTAGCCTGGGAGTAAGTCCTCCATTAATGTGCCAACAGCAGTCAAGGCTCAACTATGACAAGAAGGTACACACAGCCCACACCTGGAGCTCCTGGCTCAGGTAGTCAGGGATGCTGCGCCACTGGGCCCTACAGGACACCTACTACATAAGACCACTCTACAAAGACTGGGAGACATAGCAGCTCTACCTAATACAAAGCAACAAACACAGGGAGGCAGCAAAATGAGGAGACAAATAAACACATCCCAAATGAAAGAATAGATCAAAACTCAAGAAAAAGAACAAAATGGAGACAAGTAATCCACCAGAAACAGAGTTCAAAACACTGGTTATAAGGATGTTCAATGAACTCAGGAGAAGAGTAGCTAAACTTAGTGTTAAATATAAATGGATTAAATGCTACAATCAAAAGATGTATAAAAAAAGACCCTTACATATGCTACCTATAAGAAACTAACTTCAGATTGAAAGACATCCATGGATTGAAAGTAAAGAAATAAAAAATATTTTATGAAAATGGAAAAAAATATTTGGGGTAGTAATATTTATATCAGGCAAAGTAGACTTTTAAACAATGGCTACAACAAGAGAAATAAAAGGACCCAGATTCTACTTCTGGGCATTTAACCAAAGAACCCAAAACACTAAATTGAAAAGACATGTGCATCCATATGTTCAGTGCAGTATTATTTAATATAGTTAAGATATGGAAATAACCTAAGCCTCAATCAACAGATGAATGAATAAAAGAGTGATGCATATATACAATGGACTCTGACTCCACATAAACAAGCATGAAATCTTCGCATCTGCGACAACACGAATGGACCTAGAGGGTGTTGTGCAGAGTGAAAGAAGTCAGACAGAGAAAGATAAATGCTGGATGATTTCACTTAAGTATGAAATCTAATAAACAAAATAAAGGGATAAGCAGACCCATAAGAAACTCATAGGTACAGAGAAGGTACATCTTCATCCTTATGCAGTTCATAAGAGTCTCCACGGTATAAGTTAAACATTGGTAAAAATTTCTTTTAAGTACCTCATCATTCAAAAATAAAGAATATAGGTGCTAAATTAAGATTGCAAGCATTCAATCTAGATTCAATCTGGATTCAGTGTAGAATACAAATTAATTATTCAATTTACTCTGATTCAGCACTTCCGTGTTTAAGGCACTGTAAGAAGCATTAGGAATTTAAACAATGATTAAACAGTTCCTTTCCCAGGACATCAATAAGCTTTATATAAGGAAACAAAACCCCATCAGTGATCTTGGTGTGGTGACAGTACAAGAGAGTGTAACTGGCCTAGCATAATCCCAACAGGACCAACAGGCCCGCACCCCTCCACATTAGTTAGAACTAATATAAATTTAGTTCTAACAGTTTCCTTGTTTTCCTAGTCCCACTAAACCAAGCCCAGGTATAACCCCATGGCCCCTACGCTGTGCACGGTCAATTGGGTTATTGCCTGGGTATTCCTGGTTGATTAATGTTCACCCGTCCCCACTTCCAAATCCCAGGACAATTCCTGCTCCACTCCAGGATCAAAGGAAAAACACTTCAGCCCCATATGAACCAGCCAGAGGGGGCCCTGGTATCAAAGATAAAGGCCACAAAAAATTGGGTTCCTAATAAAATTAGAGTTCTGGCTATGGATTCTCTAGAGCCCCTAACTGCTCTGCTGAGCAGATGGAGGTCATCAAGTGACTCAGCTAGGAAGAGGCTTGCTAATAAATGGCAATGCATTGCTGGGAGTAAAATTAG
>PVKM010019389.1:0-24238 GCA_004027735.1 Carollia perspicillata
CAGGCTGGGAAAGGTAAGTTGTGATCCTGGCTGGCAGGGCTCTGAGGGTTGGCTGAGGAGCAGTGACACCTTGTGAAGCCCAGGGGACCTCCAAAAGTTCTCTGAGTTGGGTCTGCTAGGGCAGGCAGTTGGGGTGGGGGAACACAAGCCCTGGCGGGGGGCATGCATGTAAGCCTATTGGTTGCAGACAGCTCAGGCTACAGAGCCACCTCTGCTTCGGTCACCACGCTCTTCTTAAACAGGCGGTCCAGCAGTTCCTCTGAGGAGCACCTGAGACTCGGGTCAAGGAAAGCTCGGGGGTCGGGAACCCGCCCACTCCATACCCCATGGCAAGTGCTGTCTTGGGGGGCAGTGCAGTCCATGCTGGGGTGGTGGGTCCTCCAGGTTGAGGAGGGTGTGTGGGACACAGACCCTGAGGAGAGGAGCTGAGGCCAGTGGCCAGCAACAGAGTTGGAGTGGAGGGGTCCTCTCCCCTCTGCACTGGTTGGGGTGTTGCAATCACTGTGACACCCAGAGACTCTCAGCCTGGCAGCAGGTGATAAGGTGAGACCCAGAGGGGACAGGGAAGGGGTATGTCCCTCCCTGAAGCCTGGGTGGGCAATGTAAGAGCCCCAGTGCTTGGGGCCTGGGACTGCCATTTAAGCAGTATGACCTCCTGCTGGACAGAGGCCACATGGAGCATGGGAGGGGCCTGACCAAATTCCTGGCTCAAGGGGCAGTGAGCTATGAGGACAGTGCCACGTCTGGGCTGGTTAGTCCCACAGTAGCCTAACAGGGACATGGGAGGCCCAGCTGGCTGCCTCGGGAGGAGTACAGGGCTGAGGACAGCAGAGCCACAGGCCCCCCACCACTCTGCGGTCCCCTGCCCTCCTGGGGCTCCCAGCCTCCTCGTCCTCTGGTACTGAGGGCTGGATACAGCTCCAGGACAAGGATGAGAGTTTTGCGAGTCTCAAACTGGTCCAGCAGCGCAGTGACCAGCGGGTGGCTCAGCTCCGCAAGCACGTCTCTCTCCTGGTAAGCCTGGGCTCGTGTCCTGCTCCGTAGGGGGATGAACTTGGCAGCGCAGCACATCTGGTTGCCCTTGTGCTGCACTCTCTTCACGAAGCCGAACACACCCCTGGGAAGAGGGAACCCCATGCTAGACTCCTAAGATCATGCCTGGAGGGAGATGGGGGCCAATGTTCCTGGCAGGCGGGGTTTCCAGATGGGCAAGGGCTGTGGGAGTGGGTGCTGGGGAGGCAAGGGCTTCCTAGAGGTGGGGTTCCCAGGTGGGACCTTTTGGAGATGGGAGGGTACTCTGGGGCATGGGATGTGGGTGGGGCCTTCCAGGACTCAAGCTCCCTAGGGACAGAGCTGCTCAGCTGGCAGGACTCCTGAGAAGCAAGGGTTCTGAGAGAACCTGGGCTGGGGGGGGAGTGAAGTTCCGGGGGTGGGGAGGGGTGTAGGCAGAGAGTACTGAGAGGTGGCCTCAGAAAAGTGGGGTTTCCAGGAAGCAGGGGGATCTGGGTGGTGGGGTCTCCAGAGTGCAGGGTTCCCCGGGGGTCTGGGGGCTCCTGGGTTGTGGACCCTGGGAGGCCAGGGTTCAGGACTGGGCAGGCTACGGGGCGAGGCTCCTGGGGAAGGCTGGTGGGGTACCTCCCAATCTCCTCTTTGACCTCGTAGAAAGAGTGCAGTTTTCTCCGATAGCTTTGCTTCTCTAGGTCCAGGTTACTGTCCCCTGTAGCCAGGGAGCAGACAGCCATCAGTGTGGACAAAGATCCCCACCCCTCCCACTGTTCCCCAACTCTGTAGTGTCTGCTGGGACAGTTCCCTGTGCCTGGGCCTATAGGAGCCCACAGAACCCTATACCCATATGGAGCCAGGATCGGGCCTGGGAGAGGTCCCCCAACTCACCCCCATGCACCAGCAGCTCTGCCTTGCACAGCACCTGGCCACCAGCATTTTGGGCCAGGCAGGTGTAGACACCGGCATCGTGCTGGGCCACATTCCTGAGCACCAGGAAGTAGGCTGTCCCTTCCTGCTGCTGGCTGAGCCGTGCGCTGTCCACCAGCTGGATGCTGTCCTGGAGGCACAGGCAAGGGGGTGACCAGGAGCCCAGACTTGGGATCCAGCACTGGGGTCCACCCCACCTTCAGTGAGCGACACAGAGTGCCCGGTGGGGATTTCATACACTCCTCCTCCAGGCACAAGGCTCCCACCCCCCATGCATCCCTACCTTATACCAGGTCACTGTGGGCTGTGGGTTACCCTCAATGACAGCCTGGAATTTTGCTGTGCCACCCGTCTGTGCCTGCACATCCTCGATGGTGACCTGCATGGATGGGGGCCCTGGGGGTGGGGGAGGGAACTCGTGAGGAGGAGTCCAGGCTGCATGGACTGGCCATCCACTGCAGCCCACACTGCACTGAGTCTGAGCTGGGGCCTGTGACACTGAGGCCTCGGTGGGCTGGCAGGGACTCCAGGTGCATCCTGGTGTCCCAGGTGAACAGTAAGGCCCTCAGATACCCACAGGGTAACAGAGTCCGCCTGTCTCCCAGGTGAAGGTGACCCCCTCCTGATTCCACCCAGGCTCCTGACGGTTAGGAAGTACTTGCTTCCGTCACAGTGCTGCCTCTCCTGCTGGAACCCCAGCTCTCCAGGGCATGCAGAGCACCCTGATGTAGGCCACAGAAGGGCTGTCCGGCTCACTGCTGCCTGCCTTCCTTCCCAGGGAAGCCCTCTGAGGGGGTTCAGGGACTGGGGGCAGCAGGGGTGGCCACAGCAGGGCTGGCACACATCAGATGCCCCCCCCTCGCAAGTGTCACCCAGCAGAGGGCACAGGGTCACATATACAACCTACTTGTGGCCCCTGCGTCGCCGGCCTGGTACACATATGTCCGGTGCGTGGTCTCTGTGAACACGTGGCTGCAGACATCCCAGAGCTCCATGGCCCCTCTCTCTGGCCAGGCCGTGGACTCCACCCTGGAGCCAGGCAGTGGGTTGAGTTGTCTGCCTGCCAACCCACTGCTGGGGGTGGGCACTGACCCTCGAGCTAAGTTGGGTCCCTGCCGCACCCTCACCTGGGGATGCAGCAGGTGATTTGGGAAGGAATGTAGAGCCAGGGTCCTCAACACCTCTCACCCAAGAGTGGGGCTGACAAGGAATGTCCTGCGGTGCTGTGAGCCTCCTGCCCCACCCCCAGATGTCTCTCATGGAATGTCCCTCCTAGGGTGCCAGGGACATTACCTGATGGGAATAGTTCGTTCGTGTGCCGTGGAGAGGGACTCCAAGCCCTGACCCTGACTTGTAGGGTGAAGGGACTGCTGCACCTTCTTGGGCTCTGCTGGGAGAGGCCAGGGCCAAGTGAGACGGAGGCTGGGGTGGGGCTGGGGCTGTCCACCACCACGTGCCCCTGCACCACCCTCCAGGGCCCAGAGGGTGGGCGCACAGGCTGAGCAGGGCACAGGGTCTGCGCCCCCAAACATGGGCTCCTGCCACACATGCACACTTCCTCCAGGGCACCCTCCTGTCCCAGCTGATAGCCCAGGCCACCAGCCCTGAGCTACCTAGCCCCTAACCCTGACCCCATCCTGCAAAGGGATGCAGCAGCCTTGGCAGCTTCCCTGCAACCACACCTGTCAGGCGAAAGGTGTCCCCTCCCTCTCCTCTTCTGCCCCACTTTCCCCTTCCTTCCAGCCTGCCCTGAAGCCTAGGGTGCCCAGGCTGTCTTCCTGCCAGGGGTCTGAACCGGCAGGCCTCTCACACGCAGGACCGATGTGTCCAGGGTGGGCAGAACCTCCCCAGACTACCCCCTGCCTGGTTTCTTAGACCTCCTGAGCGAGGTGTGGGCCTTGCCCAGGATCTCCAGCGATGCCTGGGTCCCCGGGATTCTGCCAGTTCATTCCAATGGGATAGGCATCCATGAGGACCAAGGTTGGGGTCAGCGCAGAGGAGGGGGTTCTGACAGCGGTGGGTACTTTGCAGTCAGCCTACTGCTGCTCCTCACCGGGTTCATGTGCAGCCTCTGTGCACAGGAGCTGGGGGCTGGCCTCCTGGAGAGCAAGTGGCCCCCTGGGGATTGGGCTGGCATGGTCCCCTGCAGAGGTTCCTGGAGCCTCAGGGCCTGTCAGCATCCTCTGGAGAGACCTGACGTCCTGGTCCTCTTGCTCCAGGGCAGCTGGGGGTGGGACAGCAGCACCTGTGGCAAAAGTGGGTCAGCGTGTAAGGGTGAGGCATGGCCTGGGCCTAGGGAGGGGCTCCAGGAAGCACATCTTGGTCCTCGAAGATGGTCCTCGAAGGGCTGACCGGGCTGCCCTTCCCACCACCTGCTCTACCTACCCACCACTACTCTCCCAGGAGGTGCAGGTGGTGGGGCCCTGATAGAGAAAGGAGCCTGGGAGCGGGTGGAGAGGGTGCTCAGGGGAGTGAACGCAGAGCCCTGGAGAAGGTCACCTTCCAGGGCAGCTGAGCCTGGACACCTGCCTTGTGCCTTGTCTGTCCCTCGGTCTTTGCTCTCCCCATCCCTTCATTGCACACTGGCCTCCCCCTTGGCTCACTCTGGACCCCAGGGTATGGGAAGCCTGCAGCCTGACACCAAGTCAGGGACCTGGGGGTCCACAGGGGTGGGCTCCCTTGCTGCCCTCCCACGGTAGCCGTCATCAGCCGTGGAGGGGATCCCATCTGAAGGCTTATCTGCCCTTCCCTCCAAGTGCAGCCTGACTGGACCGAGGTCACCACACCCTCATCTGGCCCCTGCCCTGGCCTCCCTTTCCAAAGGAACCACCGGACCCTCCCTGCCCTCAGCTCCAGGTGCAGTCCTTTCCTGCACCCGGCTGCCAGCCCTGGGTAGCATCACTGAGGCCTGGCAAGTGTACCCAGTCATGCCCACTGCTCCACTCCCAGCAGGTCCCTGGCTTAGAGCCCTCCCTTGCCCCAAGACCCTCTCCCACATCAGGGTACCCACCCTGCCCTTTCCCATCCCAAGGAGGACCCCACACACATCATACCCTCGCTGTATGTCCTGACAGCAGCCCCACTGCACAAGGGTCAGGAAGGCCTGCTTACCCACGGCAGGCTGGGAGCCACCACCATGGGCAGGCATACTGTGTGTACTGGCAACCAGCCCCTCAGCCCGGGTGCTAGCAGGCTGGAATGACGAGCTGTCCCGCCCCCACCCACAGACCCAAGGGTGGCCAGGATGCACCCATGGCTGCCAGCAGAGGGCCTGGCCTAGAGGACCCCTCCTGCCCAAGTTGCCAGAGCCACTGGAAGAAGAAAGAAGGAGCAGAATATGGGGTGCAGGAGCCAGTTTATTATCATCATGGAGTTAACAGGGGCTGCTTCCCACCTACAGACCCCAACCCACTGTGCAGGGGAGGCCTGAGAGGTCTGCAGCACGGGCCCCAGTGGGCCTCAGCCGGCCTTCCCGGAGGCTGAGAAAAGTGTCCATGGGGAAGATGTGCCCTCAGGGAAGGCCCCACTGAGCACCTTGGCATGGGGCAGGACTGTGCCACAGGAAACAAGGTGGGACACAGCCCGGAGCTGGTCTCCCTGTTGCTCCCACAGAACTGGGATAATCTGGGTTATAGCTGTGTATACAGTGTCCTCGGCTGGAGACTCCCTATGAGGTAGGAAGCACCTGGTGGGAGAGTGGGCAGCTCAAGTCCCGAATTGCTGGAGAACAAGGGAGGGTCAGAGCACACGTCCCGAGGTGCTGGCTTCAGGTCTCTCTCTTGAGCCCCAAACACAGGACAGCTGCAAAGCAGGTGGGTGCAGGTGCCAGGCTGGGCCCTAGGCCTCCACGCCAGGCCTCTCCTCCTGCTGCCCCTGTGTAGCCACAGCAGCCAGCAGCCCTGTCGGCAGTTTCCTGGCTCTGAGAGAGTCCCTGTCTCAACCCCCTGGTTGCCTGTGCCCGTGACCACGGCCACAGCCTCAGCCCTGGGAGGGGCTGGGGCCCTCATCCCCTTCCCGGCGAAGGTGTAGGGTGACCGTCTCACCCACTGTCCCGAAGCTGACCCTCTGGGTGGAAATTTCCGTTTTGAAGCTACTCTGGCCACTGTCTGCAGAGCGATGGACCTGGGTGCAGAAGGACGGCCTCCAGGGCGTGGGACCCTGAGCCCAGGTCTCCTGCCCACGGGAGGCGCCGGGATGGCCGCAGACCTGAGGCCCTGATGGAGCCCCCTCCTGGGAGAAGTGGCCGAAGAAGCCAAGGGGGCCTTGGGGGCCCAGTGGGTGTCCCACATTGAGCAGGATGGGCTGCCCCACAGTGGGCTCACGGATCTCTCTCTGGAGCACTGAGACCTCGCAGGGTGGGTCGTCAGAAGCACTGGTCACAGGGCTGCTGCAGCCAAAGGTTTCCCCTTCTCGGGGCACGTAATCCTCCAGGTCAGCCAGCGTCAGCACACGGCCATCGTGTGTGAGAATCTTGGGGTCATAACCCTGAAGGTCATGGGCTCTTAGGGGCTCCTCTGTCAGGCAGACACCTGCCCCATCCTGCACCTCCCGAGGGGCTTCCTCTTCAGCAGCCCCGGGAGGGGACAGCTCAGGGTTCTCCAGTCCAGCGCCCACACAGAAGACTCTGCCCTGGGGCAGGGACCCCTGGGCCAGCAGCTTGTTGTTGGAGTTGTTTGTGTTGGGGTCTCCTCCTGGGGTCCCACCAGGTAGCGTGAAGAGAAACCCCGCTGAGCTGCTGGGCACCTCTCTGGCTGGAGATGCACCTCTCAGGCCTGTTTTCTTCACCCGGACTTCAATGGTCTCCTCGACCTCCACCCACTTGGACAGGGGCCCAGTGCCCTTGGGCAGGGCCGGCGTGTGGGCTCCAGGCTCTGTCACGTACAGCTTGGGTACAGTGGGCCTCCAGCCTGGCTCCACCCCTGGCCTGCAGAGCTGGCCAGCCCCTGGCGAGTGCGGCAGCTCGGGGGCCGACAGGCCTGGCCTGGAGGGACTGGCAGGGCGGCGGGAAGGCGAGAGGGAGGGAGACTTGCTGGGGGACTGGAGACGGCCACGGGGGCTCTTCACCACGGTGGTGATGGTCTCCTCTCTGCAGGGAGAGGGCCGAGAGGAGATGGCACAGAGACCGCAGCCCGGCTGCCACCCATGCTACCACACATGCAAGGCCAGCACTCGAGATCAGGTTAGTGTGCCAGCAAGCAAATGGTGAGACTGCACAGCTCCTACATGTGCACTTGAGCCCAGTCACTAGAACTTCCAGCCAGAGAACCAGAGAAAGAAAGTCTCATTTGCTCAAACAGAGGCTCTGGTGTAAGGACTTCCAAACAGGAGCTGAGACCTCGCTGCATCACACTGGTGCCCCCAAACCCCAGACCAAGTCCAGTCTGCAGTGTCCCTCTGGGCCAGTGTCCGCCCCCGTGTTGATGGTGACCCCATTTGGGAGATGCCAGCCCTCCTCAAAGAGCTGATGGACAGGTACTGCCCCACAGGCCTCCCTGTCCGTTCCACCTGTGTTTTGTGCTTTGCATCATGGGAGGGGGGGTTCCCCAGGAAGCTCTCAGAGGGCAGGGACAGACTGGGCAGTTGATGCCCCGGGTGCTGGTGCAGGTATGGACTGTCAGAGCCCTGGCATGCAGCCTGTGTTCCTGGCCTCTTGATCTGGGTGATGATGCTAGACAAGGACACCTGGCTCGGAGTGTGATTCTGCTGTCATAGGCTTTGTGACCTTGGGCTACCTTTTCCCCTTCGTAGGCCTTGTCTCCCAAAACAGGGGACGGCAGGGGAGAGGAGGCAGAACGGAAGGCCAGTTGCATGTGGGTGTCCATGGGGTACTGACTGGGGACTCTGCAGCAGCACTGGGGGACGGGTCTGACCTAATTCTACAAGGCTAAAAAAGGCTCAAAACTTGCCCCGGACCAACAGTCAGAAGCCAGCCTGCCAGCCAGCCAGATCTTCCCCTGCCATCCAGGGCCACTGAGCTGGCTGGGTGCTAAGCATACAGTGAGTAACAGGCAGGAAGCAGAGATAGGCTGAGTGACGGAAAGCCTTCCTGGGCCCTGGGCCCTGTCTTTCCTCTCGGGCCCCGGCAGAAGGACTTGACATGTGGGTGGTGATGACTCAGTGCTGTTGCCAGCTGCCTGCCATGACTAAGGTGCTGTCTCTCTCTCCAGCTTTGCTTTTGTCTGACTCGGGGCTGCACCCACGAGCAGTGACACTCAGGCAGGGTCTGAGATGTGTGGCCACAACTCAGGGTGTGCAGCAGTTACAGGTCCTGCCCCTCCAGCCCTCACCTGGCAAAGGGGAAATGCTATCCCCACTTAACTGACGGGAAGCTGGGGGGTGTGGCTGTGGCCTGCTCAGGGCCAAGGCCTGCCTTCCGGCCTCACACCCAGGCCCAGAGGTGGGAATGTCAGGAGGAACTGGGCTGGGACCCATCTTCTGGCCTCAGGCTGAGATAGGACAGGGAGTCAGGTGCAACTGGGACACTGGCTAGCTCCTCCGAATGCCACCCCCAGCCCTGGCCAGTGGCTCAGTTGATTGGAGTGCCATCCCACACACCATAATTTTGCAGGATTGATCCCTGGTCAGGGAACACACAGAAGGCAACTGATGGATGTTTCTCTCCCACATCAATGTCTGTCTTTTGTCTGTCTGTCTGTCTGTCTCTCCCCTCCTCTCTCTAAAATTCTCCAGTAAAGATTTTTTTTAAAGCCACTCCCTTCTACTGGGCTCACTGCTGCCCCATGAGGGTGCATGGGCCTCCTGCTCTGCGGCCACTGGCACAGCATGGGGGTACCCAGTAGCAGTGGCATCCTGTCTCTCTAAGCCAATTTCCTTCTGGCCCTCTCGGGCCCCCATTGTCCCTCCTGGTGCAGTGTGCCCCTGGCGGGGGCATGCTAGGCCAGGCAGTTGCCCTTCTCCTCTCCTCAAACTGAAGGGTCACACTCCCTGCAGGACATGGGTGGCAACTTCCAGGAGCCCGGAACACAATGGACTTCAGGGCCAGGAGCCTCCTCGTCCAGCTTCCCACTGGCACGGGTCATCTCTGCTGCCTCCCCCAGGGCCATCTGGCCCCATCTCTGCTGCTCCATTTGTCTCCATTGAATGTAAACAAGAACAACGCTCCCCTCCAGGATGAGATGTGGAACTGATCTGGGTCAGGCTGTGGAGTGCCAGCCGTAGGGCGCTCACTGCTGCCCTAGGCGGCCCTAGGCTGTGGGGGGTGGCCTGCTTTGTGGGAAGAGGAAGCAGGTCAGGAAAGGATCAACCCAGGATCTCATCAAATGTCTGGACGTGGGATTCTCCAGCGATGTGACCAACGGTCGGTCCCTTAAGAGGGCTAGGCGGTTACCCACCCTGGAGTTCTGGTCGCCTGGCCTTTGGAAACAATAGTCATTCTTGCCTCCCAGCTTTGGCGAGCTCTTTCACCGCCTCCACCTGCCCGCATGTCCTACTGGAAACCTTCTCAGGGTATCCAGGCCCAAACTAACCCTGCTTCTGTGGGTTCAGCTGGCTCTGGACCTCTTGGGCTGTTCATTTATGAATAGCCATGTGGCTTTTCCCTCAGCTTGAAGGCACTGAAGGATGAGGAACAACAGTGGGTGTGGCACCAGGGAAATGGGTTCTCAGCCAGCTTTTAATCATGAGCCACCCTAACCAACACTCCTCTCTTCCCTGAGCCTCAGTTTCACCATCTTCCCAATGGGAGGGTTGGACCTGGAGACTTCTAAGGGCCCCAGAGCTGTGCTGTCTATTATGATTACACCATTTTAATTAAAGTCAAACTAGTGGAAATTAGATAAAATTCAGTTCTTCGGTTGCACTAGACACTATTAAATGCTCACTAGCTGCATGCGGCTAGTGGCTGCTGTGGCAGGCTATACAAATGTGCACTATTTCCACTCTCACAGGAAGTTCTGTTGGACAGCGATGCCCCAGGTCCCAGGGTGCTGAAGGGCAGAAACATACCACTAGCACCCTGGGACACGACTGTCGGCCCCAGGTCCACCCCAACTGGTGTGACTCTGGGTCCAAGCCCTGGGCGAGACACTGAAGTATGCAGGGGTAGTCTGCCCTCAGAGGCAGGGCAGCCATGGTGAGGGCTCTGAGGTCCTGGAAGAGAGAGCTCAGCAGCATGAAGGTGACCGTGATCCCAGGGGAAGGGCAGCTGCCTGGGACTCTCTGCAAGGTGCTGCCCTCTGTGTGGCAAGCAAAGGCTATGAGGGCGGCAGTCAGGCGAGCCGGCGGCCAGACCAGACAGGCAAGGTCCAGGCAAGGTTAGTGGGCATGCAGGGGACACTGCAGTCAGAGGGAATGTTAGGAACACGCCTGCACTTACATGATGACGGTTTTCTTGGGGACTTTAGTCTCCTGCTCAGTGACTACAAAGAAAACAGTCGGAATAGCGAGGGTTACAGATCAGCCAGCGCTTCGGGCTGAGCTCTCTGAGTGGCATGGCAGCGTAGGAAGCCTCTCATCTTTGGAGCCCTGGCTCCCAGCCCTGCCTGGCGGTGTGTGGCTGGAACAGCTGCCTCTGAAGTGGTGACCATGTGTGCCTCGAGTAGCATGACAATGATGTGTGCCACAGGAGAGCAGCACCCCTGTCCCTCTTGAGGGTATTGTGGGGGCTTCAGGGACAGCCTAGGCTGCCCACACAGAAAAATCCCAGCTTCTCCTTCAGCCATATGCCTAGGGAGCCCTGGGGATTTGTCAGGCCCAAAGTCTGACTTTGCAGACGTAGGAACTGAGGGCTAGAGCGGGAGAAGAAATAGCCTGCAGCTGCACGGTGAGCACGCAGCCAAACTAACACCAGAATGGCTGATGCAAAAAACAAAAAAACACCCTAGAGATCAAAGGTGTCTCTAGGAGAGAATGCCTGGAGTCCTGAAGGAGGCACGTCTGAGCTACATGGCAGGAGACCATGGAGTCCCTTGGGAGCAGCCTGCAGGCTCCTGTCAGGGTCCTGAACTCCAAGGGAGATGGGAAACCTAAGTCTCCCAATAGGAGCACTGGGCCTTCCTCCTCTCTGGAGTCAGCGGGAGAGGGCCTGTGGCCCCCGTCCTGGGAGGGAGACAGGACCGGGCAGCAGGGTGCCCAACCATCTAAGTCCTCTTTCTCTGCGGCTTCTGGGCAGTGTTGAGCCTGGCACACAGATGTCCTATCCAGTCTTGCCCACCTGGACAGCAAACATTCCATAGCTGCCAGCACCCTCACATCTCAACATCCCTTGTCACCATCCTGCAGGGAGATTGACGGAAAGGCTCAAAGTTCGGGCACCAGGGCCCAAGGCACAGGGCCTCGGGCCCCTGGTCTGCAGGCTGTCTGCTGTGCTGCTGCACCACATGGAGTAAGGTCTGCCTTAGGCAACCGAGAGCATGTGAGCTTGTCTCCGATTAGGCGTATGTGAATTGGATATGCTACTTGTGTCTCCGTGTGCCACACCAGGACACATATTTGGGAGCCACACTTACTGCACTTGTGCACGCATGTGTGCATGTCTGCCTGCACGTGTATGCCCATGGATGTGTCTGTGTGTGTAAGCTGCTTTCTGGAGAGAGCACAGCTCACTGGGAGAGACTGGAATCAGCCAAAACGCCATGTGTGTGGTCTAAGGGGGCCCAGAGAGTGCCACCCTGTGCACAGAGCAGCAGAGATGCAGCACCCTGTCTGTCACCCTTCTTGGCCGGAGCCTGTCCTGCTGCTCTGGGGAGTGGTGGCCTGGCACCCTGCACTTTGTTCCTGACCTGACTGCCACCTGACAGGTCATGGGCCCTGTGAATGCTGGCAACCACAGGGAGGGTGCAGCCTTGCAAAGCAGGGCTTCCAGCCCAGCACAGTTTCACAAGCAAGGGGGCAGTGCCCACCCCACAGGGCCAGTTGGCTGTGGGGCCACCAGGTTAACGATGAAGCAGTAGCACAGGGTTAGGAAGCAGGAGGTGGGAGGCTCCAACACCAGGGGCCACGAGGACAGCCATCTCCCTGAGTGAGGCACAGCCCCATTTCCTGCACACAGTCATGGAATGTTGACAGAAAAAGACCCATCGTGACAGCAAAGTGAATGGCTCTGTCAGATGCACTGATCACGTGCTGACAGGTGTGCCATAGCCATGGCCCCTGCTTGGCACATCCCCGTGAGATACCATCCAGCAAGACGCAGAAGTGCCAATAGACACCCCAGGGGCTCCCGGCAGGACCTGGCTCAGCCAGTGCAGGCTGCCCTCTGGGGGACGAGGAACAGGACCCCTGCCCACAAGGGAGGGCAGGTCCCCTCAAGGCCCTACAGGGCCCCCAAGGCCCGAAGGCCAATCTTTGAGCACTAGGTGGACTGAATCTGTGAGGATCCAGACGGACAGTGGCCCCCAGACATTGGGCCCTGGGAGGCACTGGATCCAGTGGCCAAAAGATCACAGAAGTTAACTTTCAGAACTTGGAAGGACACATATTTCAACTCATCCTGCTATGAAAGCCATAGCTGCACCAGGTGTTGGCCCAGCCTGTGTTGCATGTCTCCAGGGACTGGAGGCTCACCACCTTACCAGACAGCCCCTCCAGGTGGCACAGCTCAGACTGGGAGAAGTTCTCTCCGGGTGGCAGCCTACTCTGCAAGCCCCATAAAGCTGTTTTCTCAGTCCGAGCAGACCCAGGACAGGTGCCAGATACCCTCCTCTCCATCCTGGCCATGCCCTGCCAGACCCAGTTGGGACCTTAGAGCCACCGTGCATGTGAGTGGAAGCATCTCCCTGCCCCTTCCCTCCTTCCCGGCAGCACACCTTTCCCAGACGAGGACCATTCTGCAGCCTGGCCCACCCCTCGCTCTCCAAGGACCCCAGGGTCAGCACCAGGACCCCAGAGGCAGCCAGGGGCTGGGTTCGACATGGACAGCCAACCTGGTGTGGAGGGACCAGGTTCCAACACCTGCTGCCTCTCACGGGAGCCAAGCTGGAACCCAGCAGCCTATACTCTGCACTTGGTAGGGGCCCCCTCTTAGGTGGAGCTGTCCCATCTACTGCCCCTCCTGCCCCTCCCACGAGGACTCCTTCACCTCTGCCTGGCAGACTGCTCAGGCCCAGGTCTGGCCTTGGGGATGGTGAGCAGGTCCTGAGTCTCCAACCTCAGGGCTTCCCCTCCAGCCTTGCCCGGGTTCTGGGTTTACGGACCACCACCAACTGTCCCACATGCCTGCTATTCCAGTCTGGGGCCTTGCAGCTCCTCCATAGCCCCGATACCTCTTCTCCAGGGGACACACCTTCATTGGAAGGACTTATGATCTCACCCCGCCCAGTCCAGGTGTACAGAGAATCCAGCCAGGCTGAGGCTGAGGCTGAGACCCTCAGTGGCTGCACCTACCTTCCATCACAGCAGTGGTGTGCTCCCGGCGGTGGTGCTGTTCCCCGGCCTGTAGTGTGGAGCTCTGCAGGCCCAGCTCCAGGCCACCCCGTGTCGAGCCCAGCCGGTTCACCAGCTGTGGGATGGATAGCAGAAGCCACTGAGGGCCCACAGCTTCCCTAGGAGCCGTGTGTACCTCTTTGGGGATGCAAGGACTGGCTAGAGCATGGGGGCACCCACTCCTGTGTGTCAGAGTCCTAGAGTTGCTACCATGTCCCCAAAGGGACCCAGTACTGTCCAGGATCCCGTCATGGTGGAGGACACTCTCTGTCCCTGCTGTTGCAAATGGCAGCTTTGTGGGCCCTGAACACGGGAAATGGACTGAATCTTACTTAGAGTTAACTTTAACAGATTCAGATTTAAGTCACCATGTGTAGCCAATGGTAACCGAATTGGACAGGGCCCAAGCTGACAAGACGGTTTGTGTCCTCAGAACCTGACCTGGAGGCCAGACTCATCTCAGTCTGCCCTGGGCTGCCAGCAGTGCCATCTCAGAGGAGGGTGGAGCCGGGCAGAGCCAAGCCTGCACACGGTCCCACACAACTGAGGACACACCCTACCCAGGTCTCTTATGGAGTCCTGACTGCACCTCATGATTGGTCGGTGACAGCAGGTCTGGGGTTCCCTGTGTCATCATGGATGACGGGTGTCGGTGAACCTGGTGTTCCCTTTGTTATCGTGGATGATGAGTGACAGTGAGTCTGGTGTCCCCTCTCTCATCATGTGTCCTGGCTGATGATGACAAGCCCCCAACCACATTCCTGCATCCCTCCTCACCTCGCACTCGTAGTAGCCCACGTCTTCCTTGCTGGCCTCCCGGATCTCCAGCTTGAGCAGGCCACTGCGTGGGTCACTCAGGGTCCAGTACTTGCCGCCAGGGGACAGCAGGGCCCCATCCTTGTACCACCTGAAGCCAGCCCTGGTGGTCAGCTGGGGCCTCTCCCGAGTCCCCTGTGCTCATGACCCTCCCTCACCCATCCCTCTGGTCAGGGCGCCCTTATAGCACCCACCCTCTTGAATGCTGCCTGCCCATATCCAGCTGGCAGGGTCTTCCTTGCAGCTGCTAGGGCTGTGTCAGAACATACTGATCCCAAGGCCCCCACTTGTTATCCAAAAGGCTGAGCTTCTGTCTCACCCACCCAGACCTTGTGTACATGCTGCCCACCCTTGATTTTTAGACAGAAGTGGCTACCCCGGGCAGGCCCACTCCCTCATCACCCCAGCCCACCTGATCTGAGGGTATGGGACACCTTCGATGGTGCAGGTGACCTGGGCATCTTCTCCCTCCACAAAAGGTACTGCCCGGAACTTGTTCACAAACCGTGGAGGAACTGAGGGGCCGCAGGGCATGGGGCACAAAGGGAGGCAGAGAGAGATGGAGAAAGACACAGACACAGAGATAGGGACAGAGGGAGACATACACAGAGAGAGTGAGAGACACAGAAAGATGGAGGGAAGAAGAGATAGACAGACAAGGAAAGATGGAGAGACAGACACACAGAGAGAGAGAAACAAGAGAGAGATAGCATAAGGTGCAGAACCCCACCTGACAGTGAGCCCCCAGACCTGGGTCAGAGAGCCACAGCACCCCCAGCTCCTTCCGAATGCCTACACCCCTTGGGGCTGCTGAAGTGGCTATTGCCCAGGTGCCCTATACCCAGCCTCCCCTCCAGGCTTACCCTGCACCAGGATCTTGCCCAGGGTGCTGGCTGAGCCCGCGGTGCTGGTTGCAAAGCACATGTACTGGCCAGAGTCAGCACCGGTCAGGTTGTCCAGGATGAGGGTGCATGAGCCGTCTGGGTCTTCAATGAGAATGTGGTGAGGGTCCACCTCCACTGGCTTCCCATCTGGAAAGGAGGGAGAGCTGTCACAGAGGGCACCCATGGGGATGATTGGCTGGGCCTGCCCGGGGGTCACAGTCACAGGTGGTGATGGGGAGTGGAGGGCAGCCCTGAAGCACAAGGGCCAGATGAGGCTTCCTGCTGAGGGTCCCACTGGCCAAGCTGAGGAGCCCCGAACACTTCCTAGACCTCTGTGTGCACAGTGCGACCTCTGGAGGGCAGGCTCTTATCTGAAGGCAACAGATGTCCTATTCCAGTAAGCAGACCCTGAGCCACCCTGCCAATGAAGTGTGATTTCCAGACAACTCCAAGGCACGGACGGCTCCCCCCAGCAGACCCACTCCGACCCTCCCCATCTCTTTAATCACCCTTGTCCAAACACCCAGCCAACCTAACATCTGTGCCCATAATGTGTTTCTTCCTGGGTAAGGAATAGGTAGATGGGTACTTTTCACTCTGAGGAACTCTTTCCTCCATAAGTCCATATAATTCCATGAACAAACACTTTACAATAGCTCTGCACATGTGGTTTAAATTACAATAGTTCAGAACCAGCATCTTGACCTTTAACTCACAGGGAACCTTAAAAAATTACCTTAACATGTACCAAAAAAGACTCCAGCCACACCCCGCTTCTCCGATGCGCTGTACTGTGTTTCAGGAAAGTTGTTCTCGCCCTCTCCCCGCTTCCAGAGCCACCTTCTCATTGTCTTCCAAAACCCCTCCCCTCGGCTTCCATCCCCCACAGAACACCTCTTGGGTAAGAGTCCATTCTCAGTCCTCATCCTGTTGTCAGAAAAGAGCTCTCCATGCCTCTCCTGCATTCCCACGCTGCCCACCCAGCTCCCAGGTGCTGGTGCAAGGAGACCCCTGAGCATCCAGAGCAGAAGGAGCGGAGTCCTCGCCTTCCTTACAGCCCACAAAGTATTCCTCTCTCTGGAGAACAAATGGGCAGGTGTGTCAGCAGCTCCATAAAAGCTCAGCCCCTCCTCAAACTCGGGGTCTCTCCTGCAGTGCAGTCCATTTTGTGCAACTAACATCTGGTCCTGGACATGGAGATCAGGGCAACTGAATGAAAACACTGCACTTTTCTGTGACCAGCGGTTTCTGTCTCTGACCTGAACCTCGTGTCTGTGTCTGGCTGGAAGATGCTTTGTGGCTTGATACTCAGTTTGGTGACCAGAAAGGGACACTGTCAGAGACATCATTCCAGAAGAGAAAGAAGGTGGCCAGTTAATAGGACCTGAGAGAGGTCCATGTGACCTGGTGGTAGACATGCCAACCCAACTGTGTGGTCAGCTAGGCAGGAAGCCCACCCTGCTTACTGCCTGTGAATGGAGAGGCACTGGGTGGGTGGCCACAGATGCACACCCAGAAGTGGGTTCAGAGACAGCCTCCTCCTGGTCAGCACCTTGGTTGACACGCTCTCTCCTTGGTGCTGTTGGTTCAGCTGTAGGTCACCCCACCTCCCAACAATGCGGACAGAGATTGATCTTACTAGGGCTAATGGGCCACCTTGACTCCTGGCCCCTGCCCCTGGGAGCTCCATGCTCTGCTTCTGGAGTAATTTGCCCTTGACTTGTCTGTCTCTTAGCCAGCTCTTATGTCAGACCCTCTTGGCAACTGGCAGTCTCCCTCCCCTTAGATTAAACACTTCTTACCCAACCGTCCACCCACTGGCTATAAAGCAGTTGGGGAGGTGAAGAGTGGACACCAGACCACCTTGCGTTTCTGTATGTAAGTCTGCTGTTAAACTCCTTAACTGACAAGCTAGACTGGTCTGCCTCGTTCACTGGTCTCTTGGCTCCTTCAGCATTCGAGGACAGCTTTGCATATGCAATCCTCTTCCAAACATCAACAGACACTACAACCCGTGCTGGGCCATAATCGACCCCAGTGGGCAGAGGGCAGGAGTGAGTGAGAACTCTGGGCACACGGATAGGCACTAGGCATACATGTGTGGAGGGTTCTTTCTGAGGTGCCAGTGAAGAAGCAGGTGTGGGCAGCAGGCCCTGGCATGAGACACCTTTCTGCACAAAGCACCACGGGAGACATCAATGGCTGGCACACACTTGTGGAGCCTGGATGGCATCTACTGTAGAACACTGGTGACAGCAGGAGGGGGTGGCCTACAGGGGTATGTGTTCTGACAGGTGCCTCTGCCTCCTCAGATGTATTGTTCAGCCCTCAAGGAGAGAGGTTTGAGATGTCCTGTTAAGTGGACATCCCCATCAAAAAGGTCAGTGCCATGCAAGTTAGACCCCAACGGGCCAAGGGGCATGGAGTCTAGACAGTGATGGGAGGTGAGTGTTATGTCAGCAGGAAGGGCCATGCTGCCTGGGTTAGGGTTTGGGCGAGCCCAAAGCACTGCAGGTCACCAGACTGGAAGTGTGTCTGGGATGGTTCCATCCCTGACGCTTGGCCCCTTCTTCCTCCTCCACCCAACCTCCACAGCTTTAAGAGAAAAATGATCAGGAGCAGTGTTAGTCTCCCTGGGCCAGAGGGACTAGAGGTCCTACGTGCCCATCCTATACAGCTAGGACCTCAAGCAGGGGGAGGAGTCGGACCACCACAGGTCTACCAGACACAAGTGCCTGGATTCCAATGATGGAATCTTCTCAAGGCTGCCAGTTCTCCAGGAAGATAGTGTTGCCTTGAAGCCAAGTCAGGGGACCGTAGCTGTGGCTCCTGCCCCTAGACTCCGATGTGTGCTGTGGAATTCCCTGCTCCAAACATGGGGAGTGGACACTCCTGGGGGGATGCCCATGCAGGGAGCATGTAACTGCCTAGCCCCACAGTCTGTTTCTTTCCAGGTTGGGGAGAAAGGAGGTTCTGGGCCTCCCGTGTGACATGAGGTAGCTGGGGTAGCTGGGGTAAAGCCAGAGGGAGTAGGTTGTCACCAGCCCAATGTAGTCCCTGCTCTGTGGCTCCAGATAATGTGGCTATCACAGGTCTGCGGTGCCTCCACATGGCAAGGCTTCTAACACGTCTCCAGTGCTCTTGGCTCCCTGGCAGCTGCCTGGGGCTGGGTCAGGGCTTGGCCCTCTGCCCCCAACACTCAGTTCCTACTGTATGAGGACATTTTGTCTGCTGGCAAATCTTTTGCCCAATGCTGCTCTTCCTGGCCTAGAGCTTTTGCGAATAGCCTGGTTGGTTGTTTTGCCATTTAACAAACTATAGATGGCCTGGTGAAAGACACCCCCTCCTTTGAGGCCATGAGCAATGGAGGCAAAGAGATCACAGAGGGGGCTCCCACCCAAGTCACCAAGGTTCCATGTAGGGCTGCCACAGGGTGCATGGCACTGACCCCACTTCAGGCCACACAGAGGACTGCCGAGAAATATTCTAGTCTGGAAAGGGGGCACATAGCATGAGGCGGACCCCTGTCCTGGCAGATCAGTGCCGCCCAAGGCTACTGTGGTGTTTCCCACCATGATGCTGCTTCGGGTCAGCCGACGGCCAGCTCTGACCCGATGACCGTGAGCCACCCGGACCACCTGCTGTTTGACCAATGTGTCAGCCCAAGCCAACTGTCCAGCTGCTCCTTTCACTCACTGGACACGGCTGTCCCCAGAGGGGCACCCCTCTGGGGTCTCACTAGGTGACAGCCAGGGTGAAAGAGACTGAGGACTGCCCACTGCAGTCAGAGCCCAGGATCCCACCCTGACTGCTTGGGTGAGGTGCATCCTTCTTTCTTCTCCCAAGTGGCCAGCCTGCACATGTTCCTGGGAGCAGCCTGGTCCAAAGGGAGGGCCCAAAGGGTGCAGAGTCACTTCTGGGTGACTTTATGGAGGGACGGCCTTGTCCCTATGAGCCCACCCTCCCAGATACCTCACCCAGGTAAAAGTTCTGGGTGAGGAGGAATGGTGGGGAGGGCAGTTGAACTGCAGACATTCTGTGCAGGGTGAGGTGTCTGGGAGGAGACTTCTGAGGGCCCCAGGACATGGGCCAGCAGGTCTTCCTCCAGAAGGGAGGCCCTGGGCAGTTCTCTGAAGCCACCACTGGCAACTACCTGCTGTATCCACCAGTTCCACTGTGCAGCTCTGACTATAGGCACAATGATATGGCCCCTCCTGCATGTCCCAGCACGATGCCCTGGTGTCCTCTCCAGCCCCACCCTCAGCCCGTCATGGGCGAACAAGCACCCGGGCTAGCTGGGGACAAGTAGGACAAGAATGATCCATGGCTCTGGGATGATACCTCCAAAACCAGGACTAGACTCAGACATTCACCCCAAACTAGGGACTCAGAGACAGCAAACCCAGAGCTGAAAGAGCTGTCCACACAGCCCACCTGGACTCTTCTCCTTTCCACAGCAATACACTGGAAACCTAAGTGGAAAGGCTCTGCTAAGTTTTGTGAGTCCTGCTGAATCACTGACCCAAAAGGTGGTTGTGGGACCCCAACCTCGGTGTTCCTGGACTCTCTGCAGCTCCCATTACACTCAGATCAAGCCTAAGGCCTCACAGTAGCCCTCCTTCCCAACTGTTCTGTCTCTGCACCCCCTCCTCCTGGCCTCCTGGGCCCCTCACTGCCCTTTGGAACCTTCACACGTGTGCACCTGGCTCTTAGTTCTCTGGCTGGCACATCACACTTTTGTCTCTCCGCTATCACCCATCTCTGCCCCAAGAAGGCAGCTCCCTTGGGCAGTTGAACTGTCCTCTGTCCTGCCTCCTCTACCCTGGCCTGGCTCTCCTTGATTCTGGACCAGGCAACTGGGGCAGGAGGCCTGTCCCTCGCACCAACCCCTGACCAGGCCCCACCCTAGGTCCCTGGTCAGCTTGATTCCTTCTGGGTGGCTCTCCCATGTGGTAGGGCCAACACCTCTAGGCCATGAGGACCTACCTTTGTACCAGCTGACAACAGGCTTAGGTGTGCCAATCACACGGCAGGCCAGCTTGACTGTTTCACCCAGCTCAGCTGTGCAGTCGGCCAGCTCTTCCTCAAAATCTGGGGGCCCTAGGGACACACATACCACATACCTGGGCCCTCAGTTCACCCCGGGCAGGGCCAGAAGTCCCAAGGCCAAAGGGTGTGGCTGCTACAAACACCAGTCCTTGTGATTCCACACTGGGCCCGAATGGGCTCTGAATCGGAGGCAGGCTGGGTGTTCTTGGGGAGTGGTGGGGCGTATGGAGAGGTTAGTGTGTAAAAAAGGAGCCTCTCCCATTCCAGGTGAAAAAGGAGACCCAGGGGTCAGACCTTCACACCTTTAAGCCCCTGGGCATCTACTGTGTGCCGAGGGCCCCTGAATGAGACCCGATATCCCCACTTGGGTCAGAGCCAGCCCAGCACCCCAGTTCAGCACATAGAGGGACTGAGTTGATGGAGGGGAGAGCTAGCCACCTGTCCCAGGAGGCAGCCCCTTCCCTGGTGGCTGCCCAGGCAGGGGCAGGGGCCTGGGTGTCCCCAGGCCAGATGGTCTGGCTGAAAGGTTTGAGCCTGCATCTGGCCTCCACACCAGGACTGGCACTCACGCCAGACAGGCAGGGCCAGACGCTGCTGGATGCCGCTGATCTCCTTCACCCAGGCATTCTTGGTGATGACAGTCCGCGCCTGCAGGAGGAACTTGCGCACCGAGTCCTCCCGCTCATGCCACACCTCGAAGGTGCGGTCATCCCCCTCCACCTGCTCGTTCAGGTCGATGTTGCTCAGCTGTGGGGGGAGGAGGCAGGCTCACTGCCCTGGATGTGGCCAAAGGACCAGCCTAGGCCTCCCTCACACACCCTGCAGCCTCCCCACCCCACCAGACTGTCTAATGCCCACAGACCCTCATCATGTTCCGGAACACATAGCTGAAGGTGTCGGTGTGCGAGTCCCTCTTGGGCTTGCAGACTACCAGGTGGTGCGGGAACAGGAAGACGTGGCGGTGGTGGCCCTTCCAGGGCATCCTTGCACCTGGTGCCCCTTCCCACACGATGAAGTGGCCCTGGGAGAGTGGTCAGCCCTTGGTCAGCCTGGGGCACGGCCGCCACCCTGCCCTACAACCCACCCTGCGTGGCGCCCACCCCAGACCTGGCGGATGGGCTCGCCCAGGGCCTCCAGGGTGCCTGGGTAGTTTTCCATGAGTGAAACGTGCAGCTGGTTCTCAGCACGCTGAGGCAGGGCAGACACCACTGCATAGGCCTGCTCCAGCAGCGTGCAGTTCTGCCGGTTCCGAGCCTTGTTGCGGATCAGCTCCTGGAGAGACGGCAGGTCAGGGTGTACCACAGGGCAGGACAAGGTAGTGAGGGCGAGGGACAGCCCACTTACCTTGAGCAGGGCCTGGTACTGCTGGACCCGCTGGACTGGCTGCTCCAGGAAGTGCTGTAGCGGGGGTGGGGGTGGCTGTGAGGGGTCAGCAGCCGACAGCACCTCTTCTGAGTATTTCTGTGGGAACCACAGAGTGAGTTTCAGGGCATCAGGGTGAGGCCCGGGGATGGCTCGTGTCACCCAGGTCCCAAAAGCAAGCACGTATTCCCTCCTTCCCAGGTGGGCCCTCCCCTCAGTGGCTGGTCACTGACAGCTGGGAAAAACTTCAGGGGGCTCCACCTGCTTTACTCACTAAGCCAGGGCCCCGGGGATCTGGGCAAGCAGGTGGGGGGTCCCTGGCAGGTGGGAAGAGGCAGGGCACTATCAGAGAAAGTGATCTTAGAGACGGGGCCAGCAGCATCAGGGGAGGGGCACCTTGTAGAATTCCTGCACAGCCGTGCTGACCACCACCGACTCGGCCTGCACTCGGCCCACCAGAAACTCCAGGTACTTCTCGAAGGCCGCCTGGTTCTTTATGAAGCACATGGCCACATCGTCATCCGTGTCACAGCTCTGCAGCTCCTGCAGGAAGCTGCCATGGAAGGGACAGTGTCAGGACCCTGCCCACAGCCCATGACCCGACTCCAGTCCTCAGGTTTGGGAGGAAACAGGCTCCTGGGATTGAAGTGAACAAGGGCTATGGGAACATGTGTGTGTGGTGTTTGAGGGCGCACACATGTGTGCAGGCATACAGGGAAGTGCATGTACATTTGGGCATGTGTGTGGGTACATGTACAGAAGTACATGGCACACATGTGGACATGCTGTGTGTTGTGCGCATGTAACCCATTCACAGGCATTTAAGGGCGTGTGTGCACGTTCATGTATGCCCATGCATGTGTGTGTTGGGGCATGTGCACATGTGTGTGTGCCTGTGTACAGAGGTTGCAGCAGGTGGAACTGCTGCAGGCATTCCATGGGTAAGCCAAGTGCACACACCTGTGTTCCTGGGGGGACATGCATCCTTGTACAGAGATATGGTATGCCCACAAGTAAATCAGGTCACCCCAGTCTCTTTCTCTTCTTGGCTCTTGCCCACCCCATGGCCCAGATCTGTGGGTACATGTGCATGTGTGTGAGAGTGTGTGTGCCTGTGTGTGTCTGTGTGTGTGCAGTATGTGTCCACATGTGTGTGAATGTGTATGTATGCACACAGGCCTGCCCACCTGCTGTGGAAGTGGCTGAGTTCCTGAATGTTCCGGAAAATGACAGCCTTCTGGCTAGCCACGGTGGCAGGCACATGGGGGCAGTGGTCCAGGTACTCCATGTGGTGGCTCTGCAGGAATTGCAGCTTGCCCACAAAGGCCTGCTCGGAGCTCAGCAGTTCCTGGATGACGGAGCTGGAGGCAGAGTGGGAGGGGACCGGGAATTCAGGTGCTAAACAGGCACCTCCCCTCACATGCAGCCTGGGGCCAGACAGATGGTGGAGGCACCACCCCCATAGGGTTGCCCCACCACACGAAGTCACCAGGCAAAAACTGCACCCCCCGACACACACACACTGTGGCTCCTCACCTCAGCCGCCTCTTGTACTCATCCTCAGACACGGCCTCCCTAGGGAACTCGGGGGCCTCAGCAGGCCCCCACTCAGGCGATAGCTAGTGAGGAACAGAGAGGGTCGTAGGTGGCCTTGGTGCTGGCCCAGCCCTGTGGGGGCCAGGTTCCTGTATTCATCAGGGGACAACAATCCCAGGACAACCACCCCACCCCTGGCAGTCTAGGTACCTTGAGCCGCTTGTCCAGGTAGGCAGGGGACACCCAGCCCTGTCGTGAGGGGCTGGACTTGGTGGGCTTGGTGCGCACAAGCCAGCGCAGAGGGTGGGCTGAATCCAACACCTCCACGTACTGGCCCTCCCGCAGCGAAATGGTGTCCTGCTCAGCCCCCAGAGGCAGGTAGTCAGCCGTGACCACATAGATATCAAAGATCTGGGAGAAGGGGTGTTGAATCAGACCCAGAAAGGAGCCAGCTGGGCCTCTCATGGCCCCAGGCCACCGCGCCCCTGGTAGTGAATGGGGAGGAAGGAGTCATCCTGAGATTCTGTGAAATTACACAAGAGGCCCAACCGATTTCTGTGATGAAAACACAGAAGGGGTGCCAGGTAAGGCTACCCCAGAGTGACAAGGGGGAGCCTTGGGGATGTGGGGGTGTCCTGGGCATGGTGGTATGTCAGCTGTTCAGAGGTACACTTCCAGCTTCCTCCTCCTGGCTCCCTGAGGGCCCAGTTCCCTCCGTACCCTCGCTTTCCCCCCACCAGCCTCATGCCCCCCAGCCCACTACCCCTGCAGCACCTCTCCCCGGGAGTCTCCGTCTTCCGACTCTGAGGACGACTCCTGGACGATAGAGGAGGGGCGGGAGCGGCCATGCCGGGGGGATGCGGATGGTGTCTTGGACTCCTCGTCACTGTCACCTCCAGGCACCTGCAGCTTGGCTAGGGGCGCAGGGCATGTGATACTGGGAAGGGACAGCCCCTTGTGTCCCTCCCCAGGGGCCTCTAGGGTGTGGACACGGGGGGCCCTGGCCCAGGGTCACTCCCCCCACCATCCTCCACCCAAGACCTGGCTCCACGAAGACCCCTCACCCTGAGTGATCTTGGCTGACACCATCTCTGTTATTTGTGAGGTCAGCTTCTGCAGGAACTCCTCCGTGCCCACCTCGGCCAGGGACAAGTGGCCACGGGCCTTGGGTGCCAGGGGCTCTCCTGGTGGTTAGACCTTAGTTCAGCCAGCATGCACTGCAGACAAGCTTGAACACCCCTTGCCGGCCCGCCCTGAGCCCAGGGTTCAGGGAAGAT
>PVKM010019390.1:0-24243 GCA_004027735.1 Carollia perspicillata
AACCTGCTTCATTGGAAAGGGTTTTCTAAGAGCCGCTTTGGGACTTGGGGTCCTCAGATCTCTACTAGCAAATGAGGCTGTGCACCAGGTGGTATGAAACCATAGGATAAGTGCTGTGAGTCACCTCAGGGCATCAATTTAACTAAAAATTTTAAGAGAACAAGCTATTTCAAGTTAACATAAGCACTATGGAGTAGCGTACTAACTTTGTATTGGTCCTAAGGATCGCACAAAGAATATAAATGAAAGTTGGCATTTTCCAGTTGATCTGGGCTCCCTGCTCCTTTCAAAAGGACTCAGACCCCTCTCTTCTTGTTAGGAAGGCGAGGCACTGCTTCCACGCACGTCTTTGCTCATTGGACCTACTGGTTATTTATCACTCTCAAGTACCTGAGAATTTCTCCTTTAGCATGGAAAGATCTGGTTTCATTAGTTACATAATGTTCTCATGAAAGAGTGGCTTTCGAAGGCCTAAAATTACCTTCAGGCCATGATTTGATTATCACCTAGAAAATGCAGAGTATCTAATCACTTGGATTTGAATAGTTGGTTTTGCTCTTGCAAACCCCTGACCGAAAGCAATTATTCCCCAAGTTTTAGAGACAAATGAACCATAGAAGAGGAGCGGTAGAACTTGTTGTAAGAAAATATGATAATTACCAAGTTCGACATGTGCTATGACAACAGCCCCTTGCTAATCAACAGCTTCACTGCTAAGGCAGTTATTGAAAACCTGTTGGGCAGCCAGTTCTCAATTCTACATGCCGGTGGGAGAGAGAGGTAGCACAGAAAATCCAAGGCAACAGATAATCCCCAAATCATTGTTGTTTGGCCTCAGGAGGCACCGTATGCTTAATTTTAAAAATATTTTGGCAGCAGATTCACATCCTTTAATTAGATCCTACGCACGCTATTGTCAATATTAGCTTGACTTTCTGAACACACACTCCGAACTGCCAGGAAAGGCCACCCTGGGCAGCAGGCGTAATTTATTTGGGGATTAAAAATTAGCAGGAGACAATTCTGACATGGATAATCCTCATGTGGATAATTGAGTGTTGACTGGCATCTAGGGAAATACAGTTAAGGCAGAGGACAGTGTGGGATACTGTTGTAAAATTAGGTTGGTAAAGGGAAAATCTTCACTTCTGATAGCAAAAAGCTGTTCAATGAATGCAGAACAAAACTAAATCCCAAACCAGCAGCTTAAACACCAAGATTTCAAATCACAAGCTGAAGCAGTGACTGAGACTATCTCAACCCAGGGGTGTTACAAAAGCTTGAGGTTGGGGGGAAAGAGTTGGTGATGGTTTAATAGTTTTCAAAGTGTGTTAAATACTAATCCAGCCATGAATATGTTCTGAGATCTCTCCCTTCTTTAATCTCACTACCGCTTTACAAAAGCGTGCGTTTGGTATTCTTCAAGTGGCACTGGGGCAACTTAATGAGGAGAAAATGGACAATGAAAGAATATTGGCTTCCTTACTTTCTCCTACCCTGTACAGTAACACTGATATTCATCTTTCAGAAGAGTTATAAGGATTGGAGAAAATGCACGTAGAGACCTTAGTACTACTACATAGTGAGCAAAAAAGTCTGTAATAGATACATCTTACTCTTATTAACAATTAGAATTGAGAACTGAGAATGCCTTATTCTTATTAATGATAATGATATCTCAGTGACATTACCTTCTACTGATTGTGAAGAATAAAATAAATAATCTAAAAGATATGCTACTTGAATACACATAGAATTACTCTACAGAATTTACTTTTCATCAAATAGGCCCAGTGGGAAAATTAAGGTTTAGGAATATTTTGGTGAAGTTCAGATGTTGAGACACTAATGGAAGATTATGGAGGGTCCTCTGTAAACCTCTTCAAGACAATAATAAATGCCCACCCACCCAGGGCAGCCCAAGGGTAGTCGTAGCTTTAAGGTACTGCTTTGTCAACCAGTGTCTGATTTTTTTCTGGCTACCGTTAAGAAGGCACCCACCGGAGCCGGGTCTGCTTGCATATGGGAAATATACTTAACATGGCATGTTCATAATTCATTCATTCGAAGTGGTGAATAATAGTTCCTGCAACATGATATATCCTCATAAAGACTTGCTGAGTGAATGCAGAAAATGTAGAAAAGTAAGCAATATAGGTGTGGACTATAGAATTTTAACACTGAAAGGAATCTTAGACATCATCTATTTCAAGTAAGAAAATGAACAATTGCTACAACAAAATACTGCAGGCTGGGTGGCTTATAAACAATAAAGATTTATTTCTCATAGTTCTGGAGACTGCAAGTCCAAGATCAAGGGGCCAACATGGTCAAATGAGGGCCTACTTCTGGGTCACAGATTCCTCATTGCAGCTTCACATGGCAGCAAGAGCTAGTAGCTTTCTGAGGCCTTTTTTAAAGAGCCTTAATCCCATGCATGAGGGCTATGTCATGAATAATCACCTCCCAAAGGCCCCACCTCCTACTACCATCTCCTTGAGCATTAGATTCTCAAAATATAAATCTTGGAGGGACAGAGACATTCACACCACAGCAACAATGCATGCATTTTCAATAGGACATGAACTAAATAAATGATACATAGCCCTTTAATGGAATACTGTTTAGCTGATACAACTAAGGAGGGATGCCTGCACATGTCGTCAAGAGAAGGTGCTCACTATATTTGTTCTAAAAAGAAATGGGTCAGAGAAATGCACTATGTAATTCCATTTGCATTTTAAAATAGAATATAAAATGTTTGAATAAGCCCAGAAATGTTCAGTATGATAAAAAATAATTTGAACAGTCATTAGGGGTATAAGTTGGGGAGATGAATGAAATAAAAACAAGCAAAGAAATGTACTATTTTATTTTATAAAATATCGTGCTGTTTGATTAAAAATGTAAGACTATATTACTGTCACAATAATTAAAAAGAAGCTAAAAATGCCACATAGTTCAACTTCTTTTTTAAAACATTTTTAAAGCCTGATTTATTTTCATTCCAGCATTAATGAGATATATTGACAAATAAAATTCTACGATATTTAAAGTACGCATTGTCATGATTTGATACATTTATTCACTGTGAAAGGACTCTCCTCACCCAGTTAACCAACACATCCATCACCTTGCACATTTATATTTTTTAAAGACTTTTTATTTATCTATTCTTAGAGAGGGGAATGGAGGGAAAAAGAGAGAGAGAGAGAAACATCAATGTGTGGTTGCCTTTCATATGGCCCCCACTGGGGACCTGGCCTGCAACCCAGGCATGTGCCCTGACTGGGAATCGAACCTGTGACCCTTCGGTTCGCAGTCCGCACTCAATACACTGAGCTATGCCAGCCAGGGTATATTTTTTTAAAAAGTGAGAACATGTAAGTTTTAATCTCTTAACAATTTTGAATTATACAATAGAGTGTTACCAACTATAGTCCCCAAGTTTTACACTAGATCCTCAGACCGTATTCATCTCTAGCTGAAAGTTTGTTCCTCTTATCAATTTTGCCCCATTTCCCCCCTCTGACAACTACTTTTCTACTCTGTTTCTATGAGTTTGACTTTTTTTGATTCCATATGTCAGTGATACCACACAGTAGTTGTCTTTAAATCGATGAACGGATAAAGAAGAGGTGGAATGTGTGTGTGTACATATGTGCGTTTGTAACGGAATACTATTCAGCCCTGAGAAAGAAGGAGATTCTGCATTTGCGACAAGGCAGACGACGGACCGTGAGGGACGATGACACTAAGGGAAATGATCCAGAAAGAAAAGGACAAATACTACATGGAGCCACTCATACTCGTAGGTGGAATCAGCCTTCTTTTTGAAATTTATTTTTTATCTAATTTTTTGTCCCTTTAGTAAATTTTTACTGGTTTACTGATTCACTACGCATTTATCTTGATTGACCAGGTCCAGGGAAAGGTGTTAGGAAAGCAAGGAAAAAGGAAAAAAGAAAATTCATGATCAGACTTTATACAAATACTTAAATTCTAGATGAATAAAAGTATAGCATATTTTGCTATGTATAATGTGAACTTTTTTGCCCAAAATTTTGAGGGAAAAATAAGGGCGCACATGTATACATGTATACATGGGTATAATGATTACCTACCACGGATATAATAATGGGCATAATAATCCTGTGTATCATGCGCACAAAAATGGGGTCGTGCATTATACAGGAGAGCACATTATGCAGGGCAAAATCCTGTGCTTTCTTTACTGCTATTCCTAATCAAAGGACAGAGTCGATAGTGATGAACATGAAGGTGACTGGGTCAGTACCATGAGGTGGTGGTGGACAGTGTGATGCACGCCCCCAGCTCTAGTTCAGTGAGGATTGTTCCCACAACTACTAGGTGCGATATGGACAGAAAGCCTTCAACTGTCCTCCCCTTTAGAAATTGCCTCAGCTGAAGGGACCTGCCTCGACCAGGCCCGTGGCTCCTCCCTGGTTTCTCACACTCGGTGATTGATTGATGAGGGAACGGGGCTATTTCAGCCTAAGCTGGGACAAAGCTGATCAGCCACTCTAACCCCAGGTCACCCAGGGAGGCTGGCCTGTCACTGGACCTGTAGCACCTCAGTTTCTCCCTCTGACCACGGCTGTTTGCTTGGCTTCTCTTTTACAGGGCTCTTGTTAATAAATATTGTGCATACTAAAAAAAAAAGGGTGATCAGGAGCACCTCAGAGAACATTAGGAAACTCATACAGGTGAATTCATAATTACAAAACGGAGGAAAAACCTTTCTCTCCACTTCAGAGTGGAGAGAAAGGAGAGATGCATGGGGGAGCTGATGGGAAATAAGGCATAAACTGGGGAGAAAATTGGGATGAGTGTGAGGCAAGAGTAAGGATAAAACAAGAGCAGAGTTGGTTGAAGGTGCCAGAGATGGAAGAAACGGCTGGTGCAGCAGAGCGAAGGCCCTGGAAACCCACGGCGACCTTCTCCCCTTCCACATAACAAAACTAAGATTCCTAGCAATTCCTGCTCACGGAAACTGGTAACTGCAAGACAATTTAGCAGTCGTTATGTCTACCTGCCTCATAGTGCAGATCGGAAAACCGGGGCAGCTCATGGTTTCTATAGTTAAGGCCTGGGGAGAAAAGAAGTTGGATACACTGGTGGTGAAAAAAAAAACGTAGGTACTCAGCACATGCTGTAAAATCCATTAAAACTGACTCACTCATTTTGGATGAGGTAAGTGTTGACATTAGACAATTTGGTGGGCAGCATTTATTTTCCTATTTATTAAAATGTCAGGAGTACCGCTGGCACCTCCTAAAAGGCTTGCAGGTGGTGGTCTTCCAAACGCCGTTTTCAATCCTCAGAGAGGATGAGGATTCTAATGTTCTGGCTTAATGATAAAATAAGGCTGAGATGAGTATTTGCAGAATATCAAAGCAGGGACAATTCATTAAAAAAACCTATGACACTCAAGGACATTTATTTACATAAATTCATAAAATACATGCACAATAAACCACATTTAAAAGCTACAGAACATTAAACCAGAAAAAGTGAGACTTCAAAGAAAATCACTCGTTGAACAAATCGCTCCCCCATGCATCTCTCCTTAAAATCCATGCTCGTTCAATAATTTACTTCTTCTCAAAGTACATTTTCTGTGTGTCCCAGTGGAGGACAATATTGCCTCTGAAATTTTAAAGGGAGCATAGAGAAATCCAAATGCATTAATATGTTCTTGGCTAACTGGTCGTATTAATGCAAGAACCTAGTGGCCGTGTTTCGATGCAGTGAGACTGTGTTACTTCCTCTGCAGCCCGGACCAGTCTTGCAGCTCGAACGTGTTCCTGGGGTCAGCTGAGATGGTTCTGCTCTCCTTGGCTGTGCACAAGATTTTGTCCACATTACTCACGCACAGACGAGTGAGACGTTGAGACCATTCTCTGAATAACTCAAGCCTCAAATTAAGACTTGTCCAATAATCTGGGTATTTCGGTGGTAATGGAATGATTCTCAATTTGAGTGAATCTGTCCCCTCACTCCCTCCATGCCAAACAAAAAAGAAATGCAGTTAACGTTACCAGAAGAAAGAATGCTGAGAAGTTAATGGCTCTACATATGATTCAGCCCCAAATGCTGAGGCAGTATTCATGTTCATTCACATCATTCCTCGGGGGCGTGTTTGAGTAGCTAAGCTGTGTCCACCCGGCTCCAGCTCCCCGTGAGATCCCGGAGACGCTGAAGTTTTCACATGGCAGGAAAATAGGAGCTGAAGTCAAGAAAACCACCACATCTGGAACGGGAGGAAAGATTTCACTGGAAAGAACTTGACAAACTTTGAAAACAAAGTTCTAGACTTTACTAATTTATTTTGGCTGCAAAGCTGAGCTCAATGCAAAGCTCAAAGAGGATTTGTCCGAGGCCCCTTTCAAAGAAATAAAAAGCCAACCCGCACGAAAATTAATGCATCGACTGCATAAACAGTGGAGATAGTTATCTGATACTGAGGGAATAGAGCCGCACTAGGCCTTTTGGTTATTTATGGGATTATTATTGGAGGAAACAGAAGCAATTAGATATCCCCCTGCTTTCAGAGCAGAGGAAGGAAAAAAAGGTGTCAAACACAGTTTTTCAATTTGGCCTCTTGATCATTTCGTTCTCGCTACATCTTAAAATCCAGCTATACACACGCCCCCCGTGTCCTACTCTCGGGTCTCGCAGCTGTGCCTTTGACTATTTCTCCTTTATCCTGTGAAAACTTCATGGCCTTTGAATGGCGGAGAGAAAGACATAACATATCTTAAAAATAAAAGTTGTGCCCTTAAAAACAAAGCATATTTATTATTTCATGTGACCATAGGAGTAACATATGTGTGTATATATAACATTGTAGAAAATAGATAGGAGATGAACCTTAAAAATCACTTGTACAAACATTCGCCCTTCTTTTGTATGCCCAGCTTCTGAGGCCGTTCTGGGGGCATTTCCCACAGTGTGAGTCCTTTTAGGAGTCAAGCGACGACGTGGCATGATCAGTTGGTGCCAGGAGGCACCCGTCCCGGTCAGTTGTCGAACCTGGACCCAGTGACACAAGAAGCAGGCCGAGTGAGGAACTCATCTCAGTGCAAGGAGCAGCCACCTGTGTCCCCTGCGCCCACAGTGACAGGTGTGGTGTCAGTCCAGGCTGGGCAGTGGCCAGGATGCCTTTTGGGACATCCAGTGTCAGATGGCAGAGGCAGCAGGGTTCTCACTCCTGAGCCTGAGATGCGGCTTTGGCCGTGGCTCCTACTGGTGAGAGCTTTCCTGTGCCCGCGTGTTTCCCAGGCTGCCCTCCAGATTCCCGGATGCTGCCCTAGGCTCCTCGACAGCCAGTCAGTAAACGCTTTTCCTGTTGAAGTCAAGCAGAGAAAGTTTCTGTTGCTCGTCGCTTCGAACCCAGACACGTCCTCCTGCAGTTTCTCGACTCGGAGATACCTGCATTCTTATTTTAGCTGACACCATCCTGGTTTTCTCTGTACCTAGAAATAGCATCTCAGTTTGCCCTGAGAGAGACGTACCTTGCCGTAGGTGTGCATACAGCGGGTTTGTTTCCCACTTTTTTTCAGGAATACACAGGATAGTTATAATTTTCCTTAGCTTCCAGCAAAGGTGACAGTGAGATGAAAATGTCCACATCAGGCACTTTCGCGTGTGACATTTGTCTCTGGGAGGCAATACGTTTTCATTTCTGAGTGCCCATTCTTTGCCAGGCCCTTTACTCAGTGCCTTACAGAGGTTTTAGCACACTAGCTCCTCATGAAATTCCTATGAGGTAATTGCTGTTTCACGAAACCCCCCACAATGTTCCATGAGGTAGACATTTTACATCCCATTTTACAGGTGAGAAAACTGAGGGTTAGAAATGTTAAATACTTTGTCTGAGTTCACAAGCAGGAAGGGGCGGCTCCAGGGGTTGCTCCCAGGTTGGCTGACTCCAGAGTCTCCTTTCCTAACCCGCCCCCAGGCCTCGCTGCTGGGGCCCTCCAGTCATGTGTATGCTGACTTGTCCCTACTTTTCACACGGGAATGCCGACTGTCACCCTTCTCCGTGCAGGGCACTGTTTCAAGGCTAATAAGTACTGAAGAGATGGAAGGCATGCTCCTTTAATTCAAGGCTCAGTAACGAAAGTAATATGCCTTTAGAGAGTGTATTATGGTTTACACAGCGTTTTCATACAGACCATTTCACTTAATGTCATGGAATGACTAGAGAATAATTACAAAGAATAATGCCAAAATATGCAAAGTAATGTGGAGCTTAGAGAAAAAAAGTGAAGGGACAGGAGGTCAGGTTAATGAGGGGAGCTTCTAAGAGAAAGGGAGTTTTCAGGAATTTCTTGGATTTAATGCTGGCGTTTGATGGTGAGTGCATTGGTAGCGGAAATCTTAGTACTGAGGTTTTAATGCACTTACTGCCAGCAGGTCTGCGTTGAGTTCGGTGGGGTACGTTTTCGAGTCTGAAGTAACTGGTGGACTTGGCGTTCACTGGTTCCTGTTAAAATGGAATCTTATGCAAGGGTTGGTTCGACAGGAGGGCTGGGCCGACGGGCCTAAAGAGCATCATCAGAGACATGAGTACCCTCAGCCCTTGGGTCTTTAAAGTAGTCCTTCCGTGCGGCCTCATGCGGCTGACGGTGAGCCTGTGATGGACACAACTGTGCTGACCTTGTTGTCAAGGAGCCTTGTGTTGGGGAGAAGAAGATAAATGTGAAAGAATTGAGGGGAACGAGGTGTTCACGCTGTGCTGACTCGGAGGCAGGCTTCATGAATGAAACGGGATAAGGCACACTTTCTGGTGCCTGGAGTAACAAAACCTCCTCGGAAAGACACGTGTTCTAGCGAATTTCAGCCTTTCAGGTCAGTTATGATAAGGTTCCCTCGAATGTGAATAAACAGAACGTCAGACAAGGTTGGAAATCACTGCCAGAGAGCTTAATGCACTCACAGTTTCAAAAAGAACCATCCAAATGTAATTGGTTTGTCTCAGAATGAAAGAATTTCTTGCTAAGACAGAGAAGGCAAAATGCTTGCCTTGTCCTTTTTCTGTTCTTCCTCTCAATTGCTCTCTTTCCCTCCAGACAATTCGGCCTGAGTAACAGAGAGCACTCAGGTGGCTGGAAGAGGAACCAGTTTTCCCTCCCTCCCCTTTGTCATAATGAGCTGGCCTTTTCTTCCTAAACAGGCTTGAAAGTTACATTTTCTGTTCTGTGAGACTTGAAGCAAGATGAAAGGAGACCGGAGTGGCAGAAGGTGCATCTGGGGAGGTGGCAGAGGGAGCTGGCTTCAAAGGGCGGCCCCGCGGAGGTGACTCATGCCGCTTGCCCTTCGCGCTCCTGCCAGCGGTTTCCTCCCCTGGGGAGAATGCAGCCAAGAAGCACAAAAGCCATTTGGAGGATGGAGCCAGGCGCCAAATCGGAGTATCTCATTTTAATTGGACACAAACTAAGACACTCTCAAGGGAAACACTTGATGATCGTTATTATTTTGTCAATAACTCGCCAGTGTCATGCAAATGAAACATGAGGACAATGACTCTGAAGCCTTTGAAGCATCTGTGTAAAAGCGGGTGTTGTGCTGAAGCCAACTCCTGGTGAATGACTTTGCCTGGCCAAAAATGTATCTTTCCCACCATAGCTCCAATTTACTGCTGTACCCCTCCCTGCCTCACAGTGAGTGAACCTGGAGCTGCTGCTCATTAGAAGGGAAACCAGCACCGAAGAGGGAATCTGCTTCCTTGTTCTCATCTTCCTTGTTATGGAGCAATGGCTGTTTGGCCTTAGTGGCGGCCCCATGTCCTATGGCTTTCTCTGCAATAGCTGGAGGTCAGAAATGCTGTTGGCAACCAGAGAGGTCTTCCCTGAGCCCCCTCAAGCAAGGGGATGAAGGTGTCACAAACATCACCATGCAAAGGAAGCAAGCCCAGCCCACGTCCCTGGCTTCAGAACAGAGAGGGTGGGACACGTGGCATCCAGATTTCAGATATTCAGCAGGGACAGAAAAGAGCCGGTGTTCTCCTTTCCTCTGGGCGCCTTCTCAGAGAGCTGAATGTCAGGGCTGGATTCTGAAAGTGTCACTTCTCATGTCTGCCTCTGGGACATCTGCTCTTCTATGCCCTGCCCATCCTTTGAGGACCAACCCCTGTCGCCTTCTGCCCTCTGCAAGATTCTCCTCCTCTGAAATCATACACCACTTGTCCGGTCACTCGGATGACAAATGCTGTATGTGGCAATACACTGTTATTTGTGTCTCTAAGTAATTTTCTGAGAGACAGCAAGATTTAGCAGCGTAGTTACCGAAGTTCCATCATTTGTGATTTTTGCTGTATCTAATGGCTGCCCAAAGGATCAAATACTTGACACTGTTCATTTATTTAAATTTTCTTCACTGTAGATAGTTTTGGTTGTTTTGAATGTTCTTGCTTTTAAACTGAGGAATAACAAAAGTAAAATAAGCCAATCTTAAGGTATATTGCTGAGTGAATTTTCACATATGTGTATATGTACAACCTCTAGCCAGACTAAGGTATATCTTTGAATATCTTCTTAAAGAAAACGTGATACCTCTACCAACAATATCTTCAAGAATGTGGCTTGTTGTGCTAGTAGAACTTTTTCTAAATAGTATAATAAACACTGTAAATCATAGATGCTCCTGTTTTACCCAAAACCGTCTTGTGCAGTGCTAAGTGTTCCTGTACCCTTCACTATCCATCCCTCCGATGTTTACTGAGCACAGGAAAGGCATCGCTCTAGGCATGGGAGGCAGGTATAGCAGTGAAGAAAACAGACTGAACTCCTTGTTCTTATTAAGCTTTAGCTGGGGAAAGGGACAATGAACAAAACAAGCGAGTGAAAACATATCTAGTATGTCAGACGACAAGGCTGTGGAGCAGAATAAAGCAGGAGAAGGGGACAGAGAGTGCTGGGTTTGGCTTGGGCGGAGGAGTGGTTTTAGACATTTAGATGGGGCGATCGGACAGGTCCTGGTATTGAAGCGAAGACCCAGAGGTAGCAGAATGCTGGGCTGCTTGAGAAGAGGCGAGAAGGTAAGAGCCCCGCTCGTGCTGACACCGGGCTGGATACATCGGGCGTGTGAGTGTGCTGCACGTGGGTTCTTACTCTGCCTCTGCCACCCTCTCGACTGTCTTTGCATATGTTAGTTAATCTCTCAATTATGCAGTGTCTTAAACTGGAGTAAGAAGAATTTCCTTTCATAGTTGTGTTTTAGGTTAAAGGGTATATGTAAATAATGCAACTAATTTACCATCTATTACCTATTAGGAGCCTGGTAAGTGATAGCTGTCATTGTACACAATTTTGATATGGAGGCTGCAGTGCCTTGAGCTTCAAAATTACCATGCCTTTTGCTTTTTATTCAAATCACAACAGCCTATAGATAATATGTGTTTTGCAAAGTACTGTGCTACACAGATTTCCAGTTAACTGTGACTTGGTTTTCAGGAAAGTCTAATCTAGTTGTGGAGATTAGAAAGAGGATAGATATTAAGTCTGTTCACAAATTAGCTAATTTTCCTTTTAAGTAAATGGAAGGGATTTTATTTCCCTGGCCCCTTTAAAGTTACATGTTCGTGTGACTTGCTTTGTCCATGAAATGCGGATGCTAGTGATGCATGTTAATTCCTGGGGAAAGCTGGAAGCCCCAGTGCATAATCGCCCCAAAGCAGGTGTTGAGATGAGTCTCCATCAGCCTGAATGCCTGGGTGATTACAGGGAGCCAGGTCTGCCTAGCAACCCACACTGGAGATGCAGCACGATGAAAAGTACACCTGTTGTGTTAAACTACTGTGACTGGCAGTTATTTGTTACTGCAGTTTAAGGTGCCCTATCCTGGCTAAAACCCTTTGTAAAACAACCAGAGAACACAATCTCGGGTAGGTGCCACTTCTTTGTAATCGTGGTAGCAAAATAGTAAAATCAAGAGAACATTCTAGGGTAAGAGAAATGTAAAGAGATTGCTATGTCATCACTGTGTGCAAAAGAGTTGAAAAAACACCACTGTATCATGGCTTGATGAAAAAAAAATGTTTTCATCAACACATAAATTTCCTAACTATGATTCATGATCAACTAAAGATCTGGGGAAATTTTTCAGAAAATTACCATTTGTCCTAAAAACATTTCTAGTGCTCTAAAATACATCTTTCCCAGTTCTTAAACTTCACTAACATGTCCTTTCGTGGATTTTGCAAATTAGTACTTATGTTTCAGCTGTAGCCCAAAAAGGATTAGAGTGGTTTAAGACTAAAAACACTGACATGAGAAGACTCAGAACTATCACCCGGACAGAATAGAGAAATGCTGTGTTTTGAGATGTGTCCCTCTCAAGTGGAAAATATGTTTGCTTTCAAACCTTCGCACTAGCTAGATTCAGGATCCAAGTGTCAGACTTCCCCAAAATAAACAGAAATTTAAGAAACAGCTTGTGCACCACTGGCTCATGGCGCAGTGAGAATTCATTTGCCCCTCAATTAGTGAGCTTTTCTGTACCAGTAATTTTGTTTCCTTCTATCACTCATTTTAAATGGTCTTCTTTCTCTGACTCATTCTATCATCACAGAGGAGGGACGCAATGTTAGCGTGAACTAGGGGTATAATGATGTCCCTCTAGGGAATTTTTGTCTTTTGGCATTTATTCCAAATAGGGACATGAGGAGATTTTATTTTTCATGATGTCTCTATTCTTTCAGACCTAAATGAAATTGTTCAGGTCTGTGCTTCACTAAATACAATACACAGCTCTAAAAGGGAGGAAAGTATGCCACTTTGCATGAACAAAATAATGCTGAAACGAATTTACTTTCAGCTTTCCAAAGAAAGGTATAATTCCCTTTACAAGCTAAACTTGATTTTCTTAAATGTAAAGTTCTTATAGAATGTCACTTTAAACCCAGAATACTAAAAATAGTCTGAACATATTACCAAAATCTTAGAGACCACACATTTCAACGTAGCCACCTTGAACCTTCGATAATATTTTGGTTTTTGGCTGAATTTAGTCAAGCGAGTGTTGATGTCTTCCCTTTTTCAGATAATCTTTTTTCCCCATTGAGCATTTGCCAGGACAAACATTTCTTTTTTTCACTCCCATTCATTGACTTTTCGCATTCTCTTATCTTTCCTCCTTTCACACTGCCCCATCTGCCATCCCTTTTATCTGCTTTGAAGCTCCATACCCAAAACGTTTTGGTTCTGAGGATGAGATTTGCTTTGATTATAGGACGTGTAATACCCACTAATGGAGAAGAAGACATCAGTGATGAAGTTCCCTAACATGGAGAGGTCAAGGGAAGGAGGGTGGGGTGAACTGGGCAGGGTCAACGGGCTCTGGAGAGCTTGGAGGTTGAGCTCCTGCTGGCTCCACCTAGGGACAGCCCTGCCCAGGGATCAGTACCACTGTCCACTTTCCCCAAAGCTCCTCTTCCCTCTCTGTTCAGACCCTGATTGCCCTGCCTTTTCCCTGCAAAGTGCTACTGCTGCCTGGGTAGTTCCCAGACTCCTTTGCTGCTCTCTACCTATGGGTCCCCTTTTATCCCTGAGGTTTCAGATCCCTTCCCTGCATGCCTCGCTCCTCAGATGCCATGCTGACCACAGCCTTGGTCAGCCCCCAGCTCAGAGTTGGGAAGTGTAGCCCCTGCCTTTGTTCGTGAACCGCAGTGTTTCAGGAATACGCTGCACCCAGGTACTGCTTCCTCTGTAAGACCACACGCGGGGACTAACGGCAGAAGCCAGTTGATTCACACTGAAGTGTAAATGGGATTTCAAGACTCCTCAGGAAGCCTCTGTATCACTGGTGTGGAGGCAGGGCACAGAGAGCCAGGAGAGTACCCTGAAGATACTCAGCTGTGCGGCAGTTTCCGACTCACCTGGCTCTGGTCTTGTGAATCCTGATGATTGCCGTCTCACCTCCCTTCTCTCTGGACTGTTAAGATGTCTTCGTTTGGTGGAGTTCATTTGTTCACAGTGATTATTTGCAAGTAGTTGGAAAGGAAGAGAAAAAGGAACAAACCAACAGAACAAATTTCCAAATCTCCTGAATTTTCCCCCAAGCTTATGGAAAAACTGATATGTGAGTGAAATCCATACATTCTGAAAATCATAAGTGTACTTATCATCTTTAATTTTAACATCTAAATTATTTGTACACATTTTGTGCATTTTTTAGTGGCGAAATTGTAGCTAAACCAGGGACTGGCTCAGTGATGGGAGGAAAGTATGAAGGGCTCGTCTGCTGGCCCATTTAGCTCCGTGCAGGGCCCAGGTTAACTGATGTTGGGGAAAATGGAAATGGTGACATTTCTTTAAACAATAAAAATTACAAGCGCTTGCCAAAGTGCCAAGAGCTGACATTTACGGAGATTGTTCGCCGATTATATATATGAAATATTATAAATAATTAGCTCGTGGCAATTACCTGCCCCCCATTGTTTTACTTTTAGAATATCTTTAAAGCTTAGGTTACTAAAATTTCAAGTAATCCTGGATGTGCTGTCATGGGTCTTTATCCAAATGAATCGTCGTCTCTTGTAAACAGTCTTATGATCTGATTTCCATTGGGACAGGAGTTGTAAAAGGCCAGGGATTTTCGATGGATTTACACATATACTGTTTCAGTTACCAAGGTCGACTTAACAGCCCTTTCTCTCAGAGACTTAAATACTTCTTGCTACCCAGTTTCTTTCTACCGTGTTGGAAGGAATAGGTGATGAGATTAAAAGGGGCTGGGGGTAGGGGCGGGGAGGAGTCTGCTCCGTGAAATTTCCCACGTGAATTCCTTCAGCGGTCAGTGGTCTCAGTTAACTAGCGTGGTGGCATTTTGTTGCTAGAAAGACATGTTAACATGGAGGCAAATGCTGGAGCATTTGTTATCATTATTTATTTTTCTGGAAAGCGTCCTTCGGCTGAAACCATTTTGCAAAGAAAAGATGCCCGGGGAAGAAAGCCAGCAGCTAGAATTTGGGTGAAGGCCTTGAGCGAGGCAGCCTCGATCCTCCAACTCGGTTTCTCCCCACTCCCTGAACACAAAAGGAGATGGGCTGGCTTTCTGGAGATCTGCTCAGCCCAGGCCGGAATCATTACAAACAAACATTAATGACACTCCATTATTGGCTACATTCTCAATGAAGTTTAAATAGTCTGAGTTACGACAATTAGCGAGAAATGTAAGGATAATAAAGGTAAATGAGATTCATATTTAATCCCCAACCCTAAACGACTGGTTTGATTGTCTCATTCACTTGGCAAACAATTTTGCTTCTAAATGTTATTCCAGCCACAGATATCATTTCTCCAACGCAGCAGAAAGGAGGAGATTAAAATATGAGATAGAGGCAGCACTTACCTTCGACTGATTAATAGGCGCAGGCTGGTCCCCTGTCGCCATGCCTAAAAGCATCGAGACATGCTTTCCATCCTGGCCTATATATATTGATACTTACTGGGTGCCAGGAAAACCTCTTTGATTAGTCATACTAAACCGCCACTTAAGCGGCGTGCACGCCACAGACCTACACTCTTCTTAATCAAGTCATAAATTTTGGGACTCTCGAAAGCAGCACTCCCTTCCCTAAGGAGACACGGAGGAGTCAGGTTCACTGGGAGTTCTCTCACCCTTAACCTGCCATTCTTTTCCTAACCCATCGGCCATATGGGCCAAATCATAGAGCAATTGGAATAAGAAAAAATAAAAAAACGATGGAATTTCGTCCATATGGCTTGACGAAGCCCATGATTCAGACTATATAAGCCACTTTCGCGTTGATGGCAGAAAAAAAGGTGCGGGGGCTTCTGTATTTAGCTTAAATTTTGCTAAAGTTACAGATGCTGGGACCATGACTGATTACTTAGAATCAGAAAGTTTGACAACAGTTTTCTAGCAATAAAAAATGATGTAAGTGCTATGAGCTCTAATTCTCATCTTAAGGGACATTAAAATAATCTCATTGTATTAATGGAGGCATGCCTTTCTAGGGACGGCAGGAAGAACATGCCTTTTGAAAAAAAAGCCTCGAGCTTGCCTTTCCAGTTAGCTTCTAATCCGTAAAGTAGAGCAAGAGAATGAGCTGGCTTTTTCACTCTCCCCACCCTCTCTCCTCAGTTTCTCGCCATGAAACTTCCCTGTCAAGTGTATCTTTCCCTCACACTTGGCATCTCTGAGAACGAAACAACAGCTATGAGTAATCGCGACATGCAAATAGAGCTTTGAACCTGCTCTGAGTATGGGAAACAGGGAGAGCCATAAAGTGTTCCTCAACCCCATGGTCGAAAATGACAACATTCTTTAAAACTTTGCATGAAATTCAATACGATTCTTTCTTTCTCAGATTACAGGAGCCATAGTGTAAAATATTGCATTTTTTCAAAGCCAAGGAGCACAGTGGAGCTATCATAGTGCACCTCCAGGTGAGATTTATTACAGAATGCTTTCTAAAAATGGTGTGTGCTCTCTCTGCATATGTGTGCCATATTCATCGTATTAGTATCCAGTTGAAAAATCCCCAGCATATGCAATGCCTGAGAAATAAGAGTGGGCAAGCCTACAGAATATGACACTTATGCTAATCTGTGCCCTGCTGTGGAAAAACATACACTAGGATTCCATTACCACATTCATTAGGCTGCAGCACACTCCATCCTGAATAGGGATTATGAGCCACAATAGACTGAAAGCAGTTGATTGAGCCCACTTAGCCAAATCACTCTGACATTGGCCAAATATGTTGCATGGGGAAGATCATCGGCTCAGACTTTGCAGAGGATGTTACTGGTTGAAAGTTTGTGCTTCCCTGTGACTGTCACATCAGTCAGCTGAGGGCATCTGCCCTTAGCTCAGACTGTGAAAGTGGGGAGCTGCAATAAATTTATGATTGAGGTCTGGTAGGACTCTTTGAAGGGGGCTACCCCACTCTCTCCTTGCACCTGCGTGTGGTGCCTCTGACCGTCCCCATCCACACTTCTTTCCTGATGACACTCAGAGAATGAGTTGTGTGGCGATAAAATTACATACTAGAAAAGAAATTAAAGTCAGTTGAAAAACACCAGGTTAGCACTCAGCTTGCCCAAGTCTCCCCTATCTGGTTTTCTGGGTTACCGGATGCAGTTGCCGCCTACCAGCCTGATCTTTCTGCAGTGGCAGAAATATTTGCCACAGGTAAGCTAAAGATATTTTAAATATTGTCAGAACTAATGATGGAAGGAATACAAATTACTGCTCTGAAGATGTCAGGGACTCTGTCTGTGCAAGCAGAGGGGACGGATTTACATCGTGTCCGTGTATATCATTAAAAAGATAATGATACAAACCTTCTGTGTGAAACAGGGTTTGAGCCTTAGGTTCTAGGAAACTTTCGTTGAGGCTTTTCTTTTTCAGTTTGGGAGTTGAAGAGGGACTTCTTAAGAGTAGTCGTGCCTCACACCTTGATTTATAGCACTGATGCATTTATGAGAAGCTGCAGACAAACCGGATTTTGTTTTTGTAAGCTGAATCTCATTCTTTTGGCCAAAGCAACTCTACACTGAATCCTCACACCCGTGTAAAGTGAAGGCTATAAGATATAATCTTATGCTTGAAATGCAAAAAACTAGGTGCTGAATTTATCATCCATCTGAGAAGCTCCAAGAAGCTTACCTTATTGGGGTTTCCAAAAGTAGAGTCTACCAGAAGAATGAAATAGGAATGAAGGGGCTTGAAGAGAGAGGACTGTTGAACTGAGCTTTAATTCTTTTTCCCCTCCTGAGAAAATGGAAATGTCAGAGAATGGCGGGCCTCACGCTTTTCCTTTGCATGCTTAGGTTGCATCATGTGTTTTGGAAAGGCATAACTAACCTCTTGCGGTTTCTAAAACACAAACCCCATCAATACTGGCTTGCCATGCCCATAAATCCAGGGGAGGAAATACGGATGGCACCCAGGCGCCGAGCCTGCTTCCACAGCCAAGCCGGGTCATTCCCGAGATGCTCCGGTGGCCGTGGCTGTGCTCTGGCGGCTGCTCCCATCACGGAAGTTGTGTCCTGCACTTGGCCCTGAAAGCCGCTCTCAGTAGAACCAGATGCATGTGGGCCTTGGAAAAGAAAAGCTCCCAGAGAGGCTTTGTTTGGGGTTTTCTCTTTCACAGCCCCACTTTTCTGGACCATCCTCTGACCGGCATCCTTCCCTGTATCTCCCAGCTCCCGGAGATAGCCGACGCATCAAACAGGTTGAAAAAAGACTCTGTTTTCTTGCCAGGGGAACATGGCCCTTTGCACCACGATTGTAATACAATCTTCCCTCTCTCGGGCTGCGAATGCTACAGTGCAAAACCGTGTTTGAAAACCTCTTTTATCATTTATCGTCTCCAGACTGAAATCATTTTTGACAACCTCTGCAGAAAACAAGCAGCTTTCTGGCTACTGGCGAGTCGATTAAAGGGAAGGAAACACATGTTCACTGTCAGACCGAGCCCCTGGAGAAAGCACTGACAACCTTTTAACCCCCTTCCTGGGGAAAGGGCCCAAATGTTTCTCTGGAACGAAATCACCACGTTGTCTTAAGCATCTTTTCATTTCATGCATCTTTTTATTTCTTCTTAAGGTGAGACACTTGGAAATAATAATCTCCCGCATCTCTGTTGTTATTTTGGATGTTTTCAGATCTGCTTTGTTCCCTACTTGGGAAAAGAGTGTCGCTAATGGATGGTTTTTAGGAACTACCCCCTCTTCATTTTTTTTTCACCGTCTGACCACAGTTTAAATATCAACACACTGAGGAGTTCACTCATCTCATACAGTGATTCCTCAAAACCAGCCAAGAAACCACAGGAGTGAAATTTTCTGAACAGTAGGAAGGCCTGACTAGCGGACATTAATAACAAGCTGAGCAACAAGACCGGGCCCGGGAAACTCTTGTGCATCTCAAGATCTCGAGCCAGAGATACCCATCCATGACGTAGGCATCTTGTCAAGCAGAGCCATTTCCACAGTACTGACTGCAAAGCAACCAGTGCAGGAGGCAGAAGGTTCTACGCTAAAGTGACCTTGAGTATAAGGTATTCGAGTTTGCCTCTTAAAAAAAAAAGGTAATGATTGTTTTTAAAATGCCAGTCCTATAATCATCACAATTACAAAAATATCTAGCTCTCAGTCCTTAACCTATAACCTTAGTATTTTGTACCTCAGTATCACTGGCTCTGTGGTTTGGTCTATTATGAGAAAATCACCCACCTCACCCCCTCCCTCCTCAAGGTCACATATTTGCTTTTATAGACAAAAGTCTGGGTGGTGGGTGGAGGGACCAGCTTTAAAATTCCCGGGACCGGAGGCCATGTGGGGACTGCCACAAGCACAGGCAGCCGCTCGAACACAGAGAGGAGCTGCTCCGGCCATGGGAATGGTACGTAGGGCTTCGTCTCCGCCACATTCTACCAGCCCTCCTTGTTTTAATTAACTGGCTTTCAATTTTATTTTTCTTCATTTAATTTTTTGTTGAGATGAAATTTGCTAACATGAAGTTAAGATTTTAGAGTTAACGATTCAACATTCAGTATATTTACAACGTTGTGTAACCACCACCCCTGTCTTGTCTGAAACGCTATTAAACTCTGTACCCATTCAGCAGTTAATCCCCATTTCCTCCTTCCAGTCTCTGGCAACCACTAATCCACTTTCTGTTTCTATGGATATACCTAGTCTGTATATTTCCTATAAATAGAATCATACAGTATATAACCTTTTGTATCTGGCTTCTTTCACTTAGTGTAATTGTTTTGAGGTTCATCTGTATTGCAACATGCATCAGTGCTTCATTCCTCTCTATGGCTGAATTAATATTCTATTTTATGTACAAGGCATAATTTTGTAATTCATCCACCTGTTAATAAACATTTATTCATGGACAAGCATTCATTTGGGTTCCTGCTTTCAATTCGTTTGGGGATATGTCGTCCATCCTCCAGATCGGCAGGCTCCACATCCACGGGTTCTACATCCACAGATTCAGTTAAGCAAGAATCAAAAATATTTTTCTAAAAAGTTATGTTGTTGCTAATGTGTACTATGCAGTTAGGCCTACAATAGTTGTGTCTGTACTGAACACGTACAGACTTTTTGTTTTTGTCACTATTTTCTAAAGACTACAGTATAACAACTATTCCCATAGTCTTTACATTGTACTAGGTATAATAAGTAATCCAGAGGTGATTTAAAGTACAGGTGAAAATAGAGAACAGGCTGACAGTGTCCAGAGGGGAGAGGGGAGGGAATTTCAGGGGAAAGGGGGAAGGGATCACAGGAACAAGTATAAAGGACACAGGGACGAAAACTAGCAGGGGTGGAAATGGGAAGGAGATGGGGAGGGATGGGTGGGCTGGGATGGGAGTAAAAGACTGAAAACTGCACTTGAACAACAATTAAAATTTAAAAATTTTTAAAAATTAAATCAGAAAAAAAGTACAATACAAGGGAGGAAATGCATAGGTTATAGGCAAAAAGTATACCATTTTGTATAAGGGACTTAAGCACCTGCAGGTGCTGGCATCCCCTGGGGCCTGGGAACCCATCCCCTGTGGAGACCAAGGGGCGACTGTACTTAAGAGTAGAATTGCTAGGTCATATGATAATTTTATGTTTTACTTTTTGAGGAACTGCCAACTGTTTTCCACGGTGGCTGAATCATTTTATATTCCTACCCATTTCTCTATAATGGTTCCAGCTTATCTACATTCTCACCAACACTTGTTACTTTTTCTTTCTCTCTTTTTTTAATTAAGCCATCCTAGAGGGCATGAAGTGATACCACACTGTGCTTTTCATTTGCATTTTCCTAGTGATTAATGATGCTGAGCATCTTTTCTGATGCTGATTGCCCATTTGTATATCTTCCTTGGAGAAATATTTATTCAAGTGCTCTGTCCATTTTTGAATAGTGTTGTCTTTTGTTGTAGAGTTATAAGTTATTTACGTATTCTGAATATTAAACTGTTGTCATACTTTCTTTAATACTGTAGGCTGTCTTTTCATTTTCTTAACAAGGTCCTTTGATGCACAATTGCTCTATATGTCCCTCCATAAGCCAGTACCACACTCTTTTGCTCCCTGTAGCTTTGCAATAAGTTTGGAAATCAAGAAGTATGGATCCTTTGACTTTTTTCTAGCCCTCTTTCTGAGCCTATAGTTCAGGCCCTGACCTTTCATTCGTTCTCTGCTTCCCTGAAAAGTCTTTAGACCTAAAAGATGAACATATCTCCAAAGACCTTACCTTTAGTGTATTGTCAAAAATGTCCTTCACCCTTTAAAATTTTACAGCCAAAACCAGCACGTCCTCATTTGTGCTCTTATATTCAATAATTCTAAAGTGGCATTTGTCAATGAGCGGCTTCAAGAACAGTCGACTTTCTGTTATTTCGAAAACACATGCTCCAATTCTTTCTCTAACCCCACATTCAGGTTGCTTCAAAGAAACATTACTGAGGTTGGTCATTAATTGCCTGATGGCTGTTTGGATTATGAACCGCGTTATAATATTTCTACTGTAATATACCACCTCCTGCTTTTCCTGTTGTCAGACAAATTGAGTATATACCAGTCTTTGTGCTGAGCTTAGTAAAAGGTCCCTGGCTGGCTGTCATACCAAGTCCCGTAAGAAGTGACTACATGTGTCTCCATGTTTCGGGTCCCTATTCGACATTGCATGGATAGACCTGAAGGAGGTCTCGGCTTTGTTTCTGTCACATAATTTCTGTCTCCAGAGTTCACATAGTCCTCCATGTAGAAAGGCAATGAACCCAACATTTCATCTCTCATATTGATGATGACCAAAAATGGCTCATAAAGGATAATTTCCATAGTAAAAAATCAGTCTAAAAATGTAAGCTTAATATATTCCCCGAGAGAAGTAGCACGCTGGCTTTGAGGAAAAACCAGAATAACTTTGACCACCACATAAAATATTCCAGAAGGAAGTAACATTACATCATCCAATCCCTGGTTTCACCTGAGGAATTGGGGCCCAGAGAACTGGAATATTCTGTGCCCTCCACAACTGCTGTTACGCAGCTAACATACAATGTTTCGAATGAGAGACGGATGAAAGAGAAAGATGTACGTTTAGAGGGGAAACCCAAGAACTCCAATCCCTGTAGGTAGGTTAGCCCAGTGAAATGACCAATTTAAACCCTAGCAGAGGTTTGCCTGGGAAAGCCGTGTGTGGTGAAGGGAAGACTGCCCACCTGTGGGCACACCACCAATCCGTCAGGATTCAGATCTGCTTTCCAAGTTCAGTGGTGCTGAGTGAGCCGTGGGTGCCTGGTGCTTCTTTTTATTCTTTTCAGGAAAACCACCTAGGGAGTAAAGTTTAATAGTGTGGCACAATTTGGAAGAAGGCCAAGGTGATGGGAAAGACCTTCCCGATGACACGTTTGGTCTATGGTGAATGTATATCTTCTCCGTAGCTTCTTAAAAAATAAAATGTCATTTTTTACAATAATATAACAATGGCCATTTGTTGAGTAGTTACTGTATGTTTGCAAGTGCTTGATTCTTCACAATAGAAGCAGACTCATAGATAGAGAGCAGGGTGACGGCTATGGTAGGGTTAGGAGGTAGAGGGGTTGAACAAAAAGGAAAAAGGACTCATGGACATGGACTACATGTGGTGAATGCTGGATGGAGGGAGGGGAGTACAGGGGGCTAAATGGTAATTGAAAAAAATACAGTAATTTTTTTAAAAAAGTGCTTGGTTCTTGATGACTACTACAAACACTATAATGCTAAAGTAATCCCAACTCTACAAGTGAGGCAACTGAAGTACACAAAGAGATTAAGACGGTTGCCCAAGAAAGCACAGTTGAAAAATAGCAGAGTCATTTTTTTCCCAACTAATATAAGCAATACATGTTCAATACAGAAAAATTGGAATATAGAGAAAAATATAATGATTGAAATAAAATACCATCTATGGTTAACCCAAATGATCTCTTTTGGCTGAGGTGTGCTTGCTCTGAGCTCCACAATGACCAAGAGCAGCGAAGTGTTCTGTGTGGCCATCTCATCAGAATGCCTGGGAGTTTGTGTTGCTTTGTTCCTGTTTGTTGTTCTCATTCTTTTCAGTTGCCAAGTTTTCTTTCTCTTTCTGCATGGCCTACCCCTCCCCATCCCTTTTTCTTCTCTTTGTGTCACCTCCTGAAAGTGGAAGGTGGAAGGGGGATCCCCAGTGGGTGGCAGGAAAGACATCACACACCTCCCCCCAACTCCCTTCTCCCAGGTACTCTAGTGATTCCTTCCCAAGCTTGCAACAGTCAATCCCCACACTCCTTGCCCTGGCCGGCTTATCGATGAATGACAGGAAGGCTGCGCAAGATGGACTGACAGGGCTGTGCAGGCATGTTTACAAGCAACAGACAGTGCAAGTAAACACAGCCAAGCCAGCTTTCATCCATAGAACATATCATTGATTTTTCTCTAATTAAAACAGTCACAACAGTCATTGTTGTCATGCCCATGTTTCTCATCTTTTGTATTTTCAATAGAAACCAGCTTGTCTGGGAAGAACCCAGCAAGCCTTTCTTTCATCCCGTTCCCTTCCTCCCCATTGTAGGCCATCTCTTCTTAAGGGAGCTTTTGGGGTCTTTGACACTTCTCTGATGTGAAGATTTCCACTCTTGTCAATCTCCATTAAATCTTCAGGCGGTACACTTCCTCAGCAAAGTGAAGGGTGAATTGTGGGCCCTGGCACTGAACCCCCCTCACAGTTACCATCACTGGGAGCCTGAGGCATCTGTTTCTGTGATTTCTCCTTGTTGGCTGTCATTTGCATTAACAGCTGGACTTGTGATGTGGGAGATTCCTTCACCAGTAAGGATGCCACAGGCTCTGCCCTGTCATCCCCCCTGTGCCCTGGTGGCCCAAAGAGAGCCAGCAGCAATGGGGGAGGGTAGAGACTTTCTCCAGCCATCTGGAGAGCAGGAGACGAGCAGTGGCCTCCAGCTCCTTTGGGAGAGTGGACGGGCCTGGGTGGAGATGTACGAAAGACATCTGACTCCAGGTCTTTATATAAGACTGGAAATGGTGGACATTTGGAACTCTGGTTAGGGCATCAGTGAGAAAAATGTTTTTAAAAATGGACTTATTTTGGTGCATAAGGGAGTAGGAAGAGTCCCTGAGGAATGGATTTGTTTGCTAGTGTAGTCTCCTTGGTGGCTCGCCAGAGTGGGAAACATATTCAGAACAGAGCCCC